>JASAND010010345.1:0-25228 GCA_030248195.1 Trissonchulus latispiculum
GGTTTGCCTCGTTTAGGAACTGGAATAATCTTTCCTCTTCTCCAGGGAGTCGGAACCTCTCCCGTGCTCCAGGAGAGATTAAAGACTTCCAAGAGAGCAGAGTGGGCTGATGGACTGAGGTTCTTAATCATTTCATTGGAGATCTTGTCCAGACCGGCAGCTTTGCGGAGAGGTAATTGATGGAGGGCATAATTGTATTCTTCCTGAGTAAACGGCCTACACATTGGTCTGAGGTGGGTAGCGTTGCAGTCGCAGCGATGTCTGAGATCGGCCCGGACCGACCTAATTAGGGGTCTATCTTCTTTGATTTGTCTCAGGTGGCTAACTCGGGCATATTCTTTAGCAAATCCATTGGCTTTATCTAGGTCGGAGGTGAGCTGCTTGGCGCCAAGAATGAGGGATGCTCCCGACTGAGAGGGTTCATTCTTCCCATCAATGGCGCGGAGGGTTCTCATTACTTTAGATGGGTCGGATCTGGTATCCAGTGTAGAAACATAGTCGACCCAGTTCCTCCTTTTTGCCTGGTCAATAAGATTCCTGAGATTCTGTTCAGCTGACTTCCAATTCAGCCTATCTGCCTCAGATTTGGTGCCCAGAAAGAGCCGTTTCTTGTTTCTAGCCTCTTTGACTGCAGCGTTTAGATCATCCGACCACCAGCATTTGGGATTGCGCCGACGGTTCATGGGGATATTCTTTTCTGCTGCCGTGACGATGGCTGAGGTTAGAAACCTGTTGTATCGGTGGACAGATTGGCGGAGATCAGCAGGAGGGTTTCTTAGGGCTGCCTCCAGGCAGTTCTGAAACCCCGACCAGTTTGCTTTCTCATAGCAGAAATACCGCTTGGTCACAGGTTTGCCCATAGAAGCGGTAAGGTTGAGATCACAAATGATTGGCCGATGATCAGACAAAGGAGCTTCCACAACGCTCCACTTGAAGCGGCCCTCCCACGAAGGATGCAGAATGGTTATATCAGGGCTGGAAAGGCCAGCGGTTTGGGGGTTTACTCTAGTGGCGGACCCGTTGTTAGCGACGCGCAGACCGGAGGTAATGATCCAATCCTCCAGATTTTCTCCCAAGTCGTCTTGGGGCTGATTTGGGTCCCACAGTGGCGCATGTGCGTTAAAATCACCAGCAAAGACTGACCTCCCGTGGGATCTGAGGAAGGCGGGGTCAAAATTCTGATGTCGTTGATCTTGTCCATCATTCACAATGGGAGGAATATAGATATTGAACAGTGAGATAGGCCGTGATTTTGCCTGGATATGGACTACTGCCAGGTCAGTGGTAGTGTCCGTTGGGGCCAAAAAGGATCTATCATCGACAGAATAACCAATACCCTTCCGAATCAGGGTTGCGACCCTACCACCGATGACGTTATCGCCCTGTCGGCCAGTTCTGCGATGTGTGTGGATTTCATCAAATTGCTTCAGACCGATTTGGTCGCCAGGTTTAGACCACGTCTCCTGTAGTAAGATGACATCAGCTTGAGTGTCTTCTGCTAGCTTTTCTAGCAGGGCCCTTTTCCGGCCTACGGACCCTACATTCCACTGTAAAATTCTGAGACTGTTCTTGCCCTTTGAAGGCAGTTGGAGGCCTCTGGTTGAGAGCCAAATGGGGTCCGGAGGGTGGTGGGCGGCGGTTGGCTGGGAGGAATCCGGCGACGGGGCAGTGGCTGTAGTCCTGAGGATTGGACTCTGTTGGGATCGAGCAATTGTAGTAGGGCAGTTCGGGCATCGATAGTTGTTCACCTGGTCCTGAGTCATGGAAAGCAGTTCCCGTATAGTTAGGCGCGCGCAATCTCCGCTGTGCACCCAGCGCCTGCCCAGGGTACACCTGACTGAATAACCGCTGTAGCCTACACCATTTCCGCAAGAGGCGCAGGGCCAGCGGGGGCCCGACCGGGGAGGTCGGGGACGGGGACCGGGATTAGGTTCTATATCACCGGCAACCAGAAGTAAGAGGGCCCAGTAAGCCGGCCTACCGGGCCCTCCTACCAAAAACCCGAAGGGAATGAGGTCCTTCGCTTCCATAGGAGGGTAATAACCACAAAGCTGATATCCATTTGGTAAAAGCCGCCCCACTGCGGCAAAGCGGACATCGTCGGGACAGGTAGAAGCTTTCTGCATCCTTACAGCTTACTGCTTTCTGCAGCCTGGTACAAATGAGTACTCCTATAGGGCCTCTGTATATGCCAAATTACAGCCTTATAGTTTGCACCAGAATTAAAATTTTTCGTTAGCTAAAATTTTTGCCGAAACTTCAACTTTGAAGAGTAATTTCCTTAGATGCAGATAAGATACAAACGTCAAGTATTTTTCTGCAGATAGGGGCACATGTCTCAAATCATATTAGCAAATGGCAACCTTGAAGCTAGGGTTTTGCAGCCAGCAGAGATTTTTAATTAATTATGCAATGCAGGTAGTTGCGAAAAAGGGGGGTCGGGCACATAAACGCGACGGCTGCACATGGCTGCAAGACAGCTAAGATCTCAGTACCCGATATTTGTTTGACCACACCCATGCTCTATATCTTCGCCAAAAAGTAGGCCAATCGGCCAAAGTCGGGGCAAACCTTTAGTAGCTCCTGCTTAATGTTTCGAGCATATTGCAATCAGTGTTTGAGGGCGGCCAGGGTTCTACCGGCCTGCAGCAGTTTGCAGTGCAGCTATTATAGCTGCTAAGATATTTGCGGATGTTATATTACAAAAATGTAGGTGTACCTGTAAACTGACTGCACAAATCATTCAAAAACCGGGCTTATTTTACAGTTTTTGTGTAGATATGCTGCTCTAGCTTCCAAACCATGACTCTACTTCACGCATATCCCGTTTTTGTCCTAGCACGATCCTTTGTCCTAGGAGCAGGAAGATAAAATGAAAATGAGATGAAATTATGAAACTAAATCTGAAGCAAAACGTAGATATTTGCAAACGTCGAGAGCCTGAGAGTAAATTGATTGTTGTCGTCCAATTAAAATTTAATTTTCTGTGAATGAAACACGTTCTATTTAGTATGCAGCTACAGTAAGAAAAGTTTACAATGGTTTTGACGTGGTGTAGTTTAGGCGTCGTATTGCGTCTGCGTTTTAGCATAAGCTAGGTTTGGAGTAAGTTTTAAGCTTTGTTGCTCAAAATTTTAAATTTCTGTCTGTTGATTCGCATCTCGGCCGGCCGGCCTCCAACACTAATTGCAAACTCATTATATTAGGAAGAGCTGGGTGTCTTATTCTTCCTATTATAACCTTGATAATTTCTGTGCACTTATGATGTCTAATTGCAATATGTAACATGTGGAAGTTGTCAAAGAAAGTGAAAAGAAAAGAGTAAGTAAGTAAGTATCGTAAGTAACAGTTTTATACGTATTACCAAGAGTCTATAATTCTCTTAGAAGGGTAAACCACTAGAGGGGCTCCTTTTCAGTGTATTGCCTAACGGTTCTCTGACCACAATACGCGATAGTCACAAGAATGTTTTAATCTTATTGGCTGTTGGCGACTCCCCCCTCCTCTGATTGACGCCCCCCACATGTGGGGATCCCTTTAAGCGACCCCCCAAAACTTCAGCAACACCCCCATCAAGCGGGGAAACATTTACGTATTGTGGTGGAAACACCGTTGCGTAATGCACTGAAGAGGATCCGTTTAGTAGTTTACTTTTGTGGAAACTGAAACTTATATATACGTTTTTAGGACATAACTTGTAGTTTAATGTGTGCTTACAGGCTCGAATGCCGCCACGCCAGATTGGACCTCCATCTCCCGCATCCAGCCAAGACTTTCCTCCACCCTTGCAGGGGTTATCGTCGTCATACTCTGGAGAACAGAGGGCTCCAGAATTGTCATAAGATGATTCAAAATGGTCCAGCACTACTAGAAAATAGTTTGGAGTTGACTATTGAAGCTCACCTGACTGCGGGAAAAGGGACTCTGATTTGATTGAACCGATTTGGCTGTCTTTGAAGTGTGTAGATTTTAGTTGATGTTGTGTGGTTGATAGTTTGACTTGTTTGATCTGATGAAATAAAACGTACTACGTTCAGATGTTCAGAACGATTATGGCCTCCTCAGTGTTCTGCACAGGCAAGAATGTGAAACGATAAGAGCTTGGAAAACATGAGCTGTCTGTTACCAGTTGTTACCGGTGTCGTATACTATTTTGTCACCTATGCTAAAATGTCACCAAAGCTAAGTTTTCACAGAAAAGGTTCGTTTCTTTTCCAATCTCGTTATTTTTAATGGTGTTGGATAGCTCTTGCAGAGACGATTATTTTATATAAAATAATGTGGTCATTAAGCTAATTATAGCTTCTGATTATCACTTTTTTTCCGCTACATGCCACACCCCAGTCGCTTTCGCCTGTAGGGGTAGTGCCTGATCCAAATTTTGTTTTTTTCAAGGGGTAGGGAATCAAGATCAGGCACTGAATAATTGCTGTATGCAATTATATACCCGAGGCGTCATCAAGGCTACTGCCGAAACAGAAGTGACCCCGCTGCTCGTGCGCATTCGTGATCACCCGTTGGCTCCACTCAAAAGGGTTCCCCCTCTTGCGCGGCCAACTCCTTGCAAATCTCGGTTAATGCAATAGTAATTACTAGGAGGGAGGGGTGGAAGATCTGGTACTTACAGTACCAATTTTATAGTAAAAACGATCTGACGCGTACAGCATCAGCTCAGTTTGGAACTTTCGTGTTTTGAGCTGCGGAAACGGGGAGTGCATCCAGCCATCTCCCCAGTCAGCTCACAGTGTTTTTGCGTTCCGTTTCAATCGAATCAAAATATGGTACATTTTCCGGTCCAGTCGGACCAGCAGAGTTTGGATCAAGGTTAGCACATTCATATACTGAACAAGATGGTTAATTATGCTTTAATTCTTCTAATCCTGTCAATATTCTGTTCGTTCTTTGTGGTGGCTCTTTGGATTAGAGGGGACCCGTGAGGCCAAAGTGCAAAGATACAATTCCGAGGTAACACAGATTCGTGATAATTTCCACAACCGAGACAAGAACACCTATAATATTGTACATTCATGAACATATAACATTCACTTCATCGTTGCTAACTTCATTACGGTAAATTTGTACTTCAGCACACATTATTATAATAGTTTAGATTTTTCAAGTATTTACCGACTAACAAGTTTCTCTCTCATCAGTTCACACTGCATTGAGCTGCCTGAAGTTAACGCGCTTAGATTAGCTTTGTTTTGTTAACTATGATCACGTGACACCAAAATTAAGTGGAAGCTACAAGAAATTAAACAAATTTCAGTTTGCCCTTTATAACTTAGCCCAGGGATTCATGAAAGAACTTGTCTTTGATGTTGTATCTCAAGTTTGAGACCACATCAACTTGGGCAAATGCGGAACTAGAAATGCAGAAAAATAGAGTGCTGTTAAGGTTATCTTAATTTAATGTACTTCTCTTTCTATAGCGACAAATGACGAAAATACTATATAATCACAAAAATTCTAATGAATTCCACTGAAGAATTGCCTTGATTTATGGTTTAATCTAAATTTATCTTTAAAGTGTAAATGTACATTTATATAAAATTCGGAAACTTATCTTTATACACCGCCTCTTCTCTCCAGTTTTAGCACAAAACTCCTTTTGTGACTTGATATAGATAATTCTGATTATCACTTAAAATTAACATAGGAAATTTTCAAATTTTAAGGGAAACCTATCATGTTGTATATCATTCGAAAGCTCTTGACGAGGCGGATTCAATGGTCATGGAAGTAAGCCGATTAATTGGATTGGCTAAATGTAATAGCTCCATATGTTACCAAAAATAGTTTTGACGGCTAAAGTTTCGGTCAGCTTAACTAATCGGCTTACTTCCTTTACCATTGAATCCGCCTCGTCAATAGCTTTTGAATGATATACAACATGATAGGTTTCCCTTAAAATTTGAAAATTTCCTATGTTAATTTTAAGTGATAATTAGCAGCTATAATTAGCTTAATTACCACATTATTTTATATGAAAATAATCGTCTCTACAAGAGCTATCCAATGTCATTAAAAATAACGAGATTGGAAAAGAAACGAATCTTTTCTGTGAAAAGTTAGCTTTGGTGACATTTTAGCATATTGGTGACAAAATAGTATACGACACCGGTTGAAATAAACAACTAAGCGGCTAAACAACAAAGGAGTTAATTGGGTAGACTTTACATATTCATTTTTTCCCATAGTGCCACACCCCAGTTGCTTTCGCGATAAGGGGTAACGCCAGACTCACTTTGCTCAGGGTCCGTAGTCTGGCGTTGAATAATTGCAAATGCAATTACCCGAGGCATAGGCAAGGCTACTGCCGGGGCAGAAGTGGTCACGATACACCAGAGTTGGAAGTGGGTAGCGGGTACCCACGGGTACCCGCGGGTACCCGCGGGTAACAGAAATTTTGCTACCCACAGGCTACCCGCGCGGGTAGTTGCGGGTATCTCTTGTTGATGTAGTTACTAAAATTCAAGGAATTTTATTGAAAAATATTCGAAAAAATAGGTTTCGTGTTGGTGATTTAAAAAAATCGCTGGTTTTCGCTGAGTGCCCTTCTTCACGATTATTAATCTCAATTAAAATTGGCGTTTGACTAAATTTGTTCTATTAGGTTATATCCAGAAAAGTAATCATAAGTCTTTTTCTTTTTTGAATTTACAAATTGTATTTCTCGCTTTCAGTAAGCAGACGTACTAAATATGTAGCTCAGCATATAGACTGCTGTTCGTGCCGTTTTTGCAAAGCTTAAATACCTTGATTGTATGAGTTCCTTTAGTGAATAAGGTCAACTTTTTCAATACAATTGTTCGAAACTGGGAATGTTTGCTCAAAAAATTTGACAAACTAATATTATATTATATAGGTAGGTAGAAAAATCCTGATGACTAAGCTATTATCATAATCCGCTAGGCAGTAACAAACAGTATTTTAATTGGGGAACTTATATATAATTTAGCTTTGTTTTTGTTATTCAGAACGTAATAAATAGCTGGTGGTCAGTTTTTGGAATCAATCCGAAATCCGCACACATCCACAAAGCTCAACCGTTAAAATCCTCTTTTCTAATTCAATCTTGGAGGTTTTACATGTATACGTTCAAAGGTGGATTAGACCAGAATTCCCATCTGCTCTGCAAATTCCCCCAGAAGGGTTATCCAAATTCCAAATTGCTTTCACAGGCGGTAAAAAATTCGGCTACAAGGGGCATGAAATTTGCTTAAAGACAGTTTCCAGATTCATATTTCTGACGATTATCCGGCTTCGCCTTATTTTTTTACTAATAAATCGTCTAAGCAATGGTATTATTATTAAAAATCGCTATTTGTAGTGAAAATTTAGAAAAATTGGTGAAAATAGTGGAATTTTAACGTCGCTAAACTTATCCAAGCGCCTCTGTCCTCTACCCGGCCAAATGCGCTTTCGATAGCCGAACAATACATAATTTTCAGCAAATTCAAAACCTTGTATTTTGGTCTTCTTTCGAAACTACATGAGTCCAACATTAATTTTTCGTCGAGATGCACCGAGGCCTGGGCCTGAAAATCGGAAGTCTAAATAGGAGAATTTTCTTAAAAATTCCGATTTTGGTATTATTTCAAGTATAGGCAAAATTACCATTGTTGTTTCCATTCAAACTGATGATAATTATAATGAACGATCTGTACCAGTTTAATTTAATTTTGACTTTAAAAATTCAAAAAATTTTGGCTAAAAATTGTCAAAAAATTACAAATTTTTGGTCCCGGCATGCACCGGTGCTTAACCACCGAGGCTGGCATCGGTCCCCAAGTCCTGGTGCATCCCTAATTATGTAAATGTATAGTAGTTTAAAATTTTAAACTTTTTGAAAAAGTTTTGGTACTTTTTTGAAAACTTCAGCAACTTGGGTGTATTTCGGGAACACAACTCAACACTGTTAGGTAAAGGTTTAGAAGGTTTGATTAAATAAAAGTTTATTTTACACTATTGGCATTTTTAAATAAATTTAATGGCATAGTAATCATATATGTAGCATTCGAAAAATTTTGCGGGTATCTTGCGGGTATCAGTTGGCTGCGGGCCGCGGGCCGCGGGGCGGGGCGGGGCGGGTACCAGCTTGCGGGTAGCGGGGCGGGGCGGGTCGCCAAAAAGGTACCCGCTTCCAACTCTGCGATACACTCACTGGATCCTGACCAGCCGTTAGCTCCATTCAAAGGGGTTTCCCCCCTTGACTGGCCAACTCCTTGAAAATCTCGGATAAGTACAGAACAATTATGGGAGGACATTTCTGGCACCGCTGCACCATGCCTATGCTCTAAACAAATTTGTTGCCGGCAGGCAACAGACAACTTTGAAGTTTCGTGTTTTGAGTTGCGAAAGCGGAGTACCTCTGCATTCCTCCGCAGTCAACTCAAGTGTTGAGGTGCGTTATACATTAAATAGAAAAAAGTCACGAATAAGGTGGTCAGTATCTTGATATTTACTTCCTCCAGCCTCTGTCCTCACTAACTTCCTGCCTACTCAGTTATCAATCTAAAGCTCGTACAATGAAACTGGCAAATACATTAACAGATTATCCATTTTAAAATCATGACCTTGACTAAGAAACAAGGACAGTCACTGAAGGACCTTTTCCACCTGCAGTGACCATCCCTGCATCCCGTCAAAACTCGGAAAGGTTGAATGATCTGTCCAGTGCACACGTCCATGTCTATCCTACAGCATATATCTGAATTCCTACTCTTTCTGATACTTTCGACCTTGCCAAATACAGGTTCAAAGCTACACTGTCCTAACTTAAAGCATTCGGCGAGCTTGCCCTCTTATTAGCTATGCTCAATTAATGTATTCTAAGGTAATTAGTATAACTTAGCTTTAATTCCCAGAGGTTTTGTATATCTTCTGACAATCCTCTCAGACTCCTCATCGTCGGGACCACGATCTTGCAGATTGCTAACCGTAATTTGTAGAAGGTCCGTATTGGGATCGGAGATTCATCCTCGTTATGAATTTTGACAAAGTTCCATAGGAATATTGAATATGTTAGGCGTGTAGCATCCAGCGCTCGTAAGTTGAATCGACGTCGTGCAGACATTTGGACGGTCCTTTCGTAATTTGCCAGGAAAGTTGCATTAATCCAAGATTTGCTGGATGAGTGAAATTGGTAAAATTTAGATTTTGATGGAAACACTACGCTGTGCTGCCCTCTAAACACGCCACCGCACGCTTCGAGTATCGGATGCAATCCCAAGTCACATATTCATTTAACGCAGCAAACGAGTTGACATGTGATAAAACTGCACTATCAATATATTTACATACTGCATAACGTAATGAAAAACAGTGCCTGGATCTGAACACAAGGCTGCTTTTTAAATGTACTCTACTTGTAGCCATATCAACATGTTGTCCAGCTCTTTTTTAGCCATGTGCACGACAAGGATTGAGTTAAACCAAGAGTACGTAATATAAGACTATGGCAAGCGTCACACTGTATGCATTGAAGACAAAAACTGCTAACTATCGACAGCCCCTCCCACAAATTGACACCCTCTCACACCGCCCCCATGTTGGTACGTAGTTTCAAACGGCGGTCGCTCACTCGTTTAATATATTTTGTACATCTATGTGTCAAACATAAACAATAATACCACCTCCACAAATTGCCTCCCTGTTAAGTTCAACGTGTAATTATGTAAAGGAGTGAGCGACTTTCCTTTGGACCTTGTACCCATAAAGGGGTTTATTGGGGGGGGGGGAGGTCAGCCATTAGCGCGCATAGCGTAGTTTTGACGTTCACTATATAGTTTGACGCTTGTCATACTCTTATAAACTATGTACTCTTGGTTAAATTAACTAGTAGCTAGCTCGTACATATTTAACGAGCTGCGCAAAAAGGTTTGTAAGCTTGTAGCTTTAGAATAAAAACCTTCAAAGTTTTTAAGCTTTCGCTTGGGTTGATATCGGGTTCGGCTAGCTATGATTTCTGGTTGACGCAATTTGTTACGATTGTGTATTTTGGTCTTTTAAGCTCGGATTAGCTGTTGCTTACGTTATGTTAAGATATAGTTAGTAGTTACATTAGACGGGTCTTTTCCAGATTACCCCCCCACCACTCAAAGTTCTTAAAACTCGACCAAATGAGCTGAAATTTGGTATGGGTATGTTTTCGTTCGACCACGCTGGTTCAAATATCACAAAATTTTTCGATTTCGCGAAATTCGATTTTTTCGATTTCTAAGGGGGGACCAAGGGAAACCGAAAAATTTTTAGTCTTCGATTTTGCTGAAAAGTTGTATATAGGGATTTTCTGGGCCGGAGAACACGAATCTGAAGTCCGTTTTTTGATTCAGCTTTTCGTTAGCTTGATATAAGCTAAAGTTGTAAGCTTATGCTGAGCTAACGAAAAGCGGTATCGAAAAACGGTCTTCAGATTCGTGTTCTGCGGCCCAGAAAACCCCTATATACAACTTTTCAGCAAAATCGGCGACAAAAAATTTTTCGGTTTCCCTTGGTCCCCCCTTAGAAATCGAAAAAAATCGAATTTCGCGAAATCGAAAAATTTTGCGATATTTGAACTCAGCGTGGTCGAAAACATACCCATACCAAATTTCAGCTCATTTGGTCGAGTGTTAAGAACTTTGAGTGGTGGGGGGGGGGGGGTAATCTGGAAAAGACCCCATTAGACGACAACAAAGTTGGACTTACTTCCAAGTTTTTTTCTAACACAAATACGCATGGTATTCAATTATAAATAACTAACTATTTACGTTACGAACATACAAATACTCTGTTCAAAACTCTTCAAAGTTAGGCACACAGCCGTACACGTTATCACAGCCATAAATATACAGTTAGGTGAGCCATTATAAATTAATATATAAAGATTAGCAACCAAACAAAGGCAGATTTTGAAATCACTCATAATCCCATGTCCAAAGTCGTTCTGATCGGCCTTCAATGCTTCTACCCAATTTCGTAATTTGTTTTCTGAGTCCGACATTTATGTCTCTACCTTTTGCTCGGTTCTTGGTTTGGGGCGACGTGTGGGGGATATGCGACGAACGTTGTTGTAGTTGTTAATTTTGGGTAGTTTTGCACCATTCACTGGCATGGGAGAATTCCGAATCGTTGTGAGACTGAAAGATAATACCATTTTGTAACCCAATATACCATAATATATATGTATAACAAGTAAACCTGTGCGGTCTGCAGCATCGATTCATATTTGCAAGCAACTTGAAGCTGAAATGTTCCAACTGGCTGGATTTTCGTGGATGATTGAACGGAAGGCTTTTACAGCCACCCCATCCTAATCGGTACTCCGGTTAGGGGTAGTGCCAGCTTAGAACATATGCATCTGTTGGGGGAAGGAGGGTGCTGACACTGAATAATTGCCATAGCAATTATGTACCCAAGGTGTTCTAATGCCATCAGAACGTCCATTACGTGCTGTGATAGCTACACCTGACTAGCGGCCACCTCTTGACAGTCTCGGTAAATTGCTGAGGAGTGTTTTCAAGTAGTGTGCTAGAGCTTATTTTTGCAAGCTCTAGACTTGACATGATCCTCTACTTGGAGCCGTAAGAATCAGGGGCTCCTGGGGCCCGTTGCATAAAAGTTATTACTAATAAATTATTAGTGATTAGTTGATTAGTGCAGCAATCTTAATGAGCAAAACTTTTAATTGAGCCAACAAATTTTGGTGTTTTCGGTATTATTTTGTAGATAATGAAGTGGCTAATTCAAAAATGGCCAAGACTTTCAATAATCTTGTTCAATTGAATAGTTTTGATCACAGATATCAGAGAAAACGCGATTTTTTAAGGTTATTCCGTTGGCTCAGTCCAAATTGTAATTATACCCCAATTGTGCATATATAGTTCGATAGAGCATTTCAAAAGCTGCAAAACGGCATATTGAATATCCCTCAGGCTCTTCCACAACTTTAGTTATTTTCAATCAAACTGCTACACTAATCAACTAATCACTAATAATTTATTAGTAATAACTTTTATGCAACAGGCCCCTGATCCAGATCCAGATTATAGAATTTGGCATTTAACTATATAGTGATAATGCACAGGAGATGTTGTGATCGTGTGTCTGTCTGGTTAAAAGTTTGGCCAGTGCTCAGTTTCTTGTTCCCAAACCCGACCGTGCTGCACGGAGAGGTAGCCTTTTGTTAAACTACCTGTGATAAAGGATAAAGGTCTAAAAGGTATATGCTTAGTTTCGGGAAATTTCTAGGTTAGGTTGTGCAAAAAGGTTTATTGTATATTAGCTGTATATTGTTTATTGTATATTATTGTACAAGGGTTATTGTATATTAGCTGTATATACTTACTTTGGTGTTGAGACTGAATGGTTTTGATTATTCTGTAGCATGCTGTCCAGCTGTCGTCTTCTTTCTATAATCTTTCGCTTTTGTTTCCTCAGTTCTTCCTGCTTTCGTTGCTTCCATTCCTGAAATGCCTGTTCAACGTCATCCTTTGAATGATTCGGATTCATTGGATTGCTCTAAACAGTCATTTATTTGTTTTCTAAACCTCAACTACAGGTGTATATATATATATATATATATATATATATATATATATATATATAACAATCCACAATGGTCCCCTCTATGCGATATTATTGAAGGGATGTTTTGAGCGTTTTCTATGTAATTAACATTTAGTAGGAGTAATGGTTTTCCTTTCAAAACAAACTACTTTCTCCAAAACTTTAAAGCCTCGCATGTATACCAAAGTTTAAAGAATATATTATACAAGTAAGCGAGGTTATATACTCTCTAAGGGCCTTTTCAAGAAAGGGTAAAGTAGAGCAGAGCTCACATTAACTATTTTAACTCGTTTTAACGCCACTCAAGCTTGATTGTCCCTCATTTAACTCTTTCATGAAAAAGGCTGAGTTAATTTAAACTCTACTACTTTTTCTTGAAAAAGCCCCAAGAGTTTAAAACCCAATACGTATATATGTAACCTATTGCGGTATTTGCATGTATAAATTTTATTGTATTTAATATATATACCTATACTAACATACAATGTTAATTTTAACCATATTTTTACAGTTTATGTCATCAAGAGTACATAATACGTAAGAGTATGACAGCAGTCATACTCCATGTGTTATAAGCGTGACACATCTTCTGCACGCTAACGGCTGACACCCTCCCCCCCCCGCAAATTAGACCCATCACTTCAAAAAATTTCGCCGCTATGAATGTGTTCTAAAGCTCGAAACAGACACAAAACTCGCGCACATAGTGCTTGTGTTTTCGAGCTTCAGCACACAAACATAGAGCGAGTCAGCGTACCCCCGTTTCGACTGGGTACCAATTTACGGGGGGGTCACTGGGGTCCAATTTGCGGGGGGTCAGCCGTTAACGTGCAGAGGATGTGTCAAGCTGATAATACATAGAGTATGCCAGCTGTCATACCCTTATGTATTATGTACTTTTGATGTCATATATTACAATACCAGTGGTGATTCTAGTTCTAGTGCAGCAATGAAGGCATTTACAAAGCGAAGCGAAACCTGAGCTACCCCTCTGGAAGGTGAGCTCCAGACCTGGAGGGGGGGGTCAACTTCCCAAGCACACGTATGATTAAAAGTCTATAAAATAGGAAGAGTAGGACACTCAGCGCTTCCTAATAGAATAAGTTTCGGCACATTAAGGCCGATGTCACAGGGAAAATTTCCCCCCGTGATATCTTCCCCCCCGGAAAAATTTCCCAAGGGAAATCTTTCCCCCCGGAAAAATTTCACTAGAGATTTCTTTCCCCCGGAAAAATTTCCCTGATGCAGTAATTTTTATATATACTGGATTAATTATAGTAGGATTACTAAACTTTATACTTATTTTCACATTATGCATTTATGCATCCAATTAGTTTAATATTTTATCAGTCGCTGTTATTTTAATTTTCCCAACCTGCAACAATACTTAACATTGAAATTAATCAGTATAGCAGAAACAGAAGATCGGATTAAACAGCTTAATGCTAAATCAGAGTTGGAAGTGGGTAGCGGGTACCCACGGGTACCCTCGGATAATAGAAATTTTGCTACCCACAGGCTATCCGCGCGGGTAGTTGCGGGTATCTCTTGTTGACGTAGTCACTAAAATTCAGGGAATTTTATTGAAAAATGATCGAAAAAAATAGGTTTCGTGTTTGGTGATTTAAAAAATCGCTGATTTTCGCTGAGTGTCCTTCTTCACGATTACTAATCTAAGTTAAAATGGGGGTTTGACTAAACTTGTTCTATTAGGTTATATCCAGAAAAGTAATCATAAGTCTTTTTCTCTTGTTGTAGAGCTTTCTACTTGTATTTCTCGCTTTCAGTAAGCAGGCGTACTAAATAGCTCAGCATACAGACTGCTGTTTGTGCCGTTTTTGCAAAGTTTAAATGCCTTGATTGTATGTGTTCCTTTAGTGAATGGTACATAAGGTCAACCATTGTTCGAAACTGGAAATGTTTGCTCAAGAAATTCTTCAATTCGAAACTGGGAATGTTTGCTCAAAAAATTTAACAAACTAATATTATATAGGTAGGTATTCTAGAAAAATCCTGATGACTAAACTATTATCATAATCCGTCAGGTAGTAACAAACAGTATTTTAGTTGAAGAACTTATATATAATTTCGCTTTGTTTTTATTATTCAGATCGTATATAATAGCTCGTGGTCAATTTTTGGAATCAATCCGAAATCCGTAAACATCCGCAAAGCTCAATCGTTAAAATCCTCTTTTCTAATTCAATCTTGGAGGTTTTACATGTATACATTCACAGGTGGACAAGGAAGAATTACCCATCCTCTCTGCAAATTCCTCCAGAAGGGTTATCAAAATCGCTCTTACAGGTGGTAAAAAATTCGGCTACACGGGGCATGAAAATTGCTCAAAGAAAGAAAGTTTCCAGACTCACATTTCTGACGATTATCCGGCTTCGCCTGATCTTTTTACTAAAAAATCGTCTAAGCATAAGCAATGCTATTTTTATTAAAAATCGCTATTTGTAGTTATAATTTAGAAAAATTTGTGAAAATGTGGAATTTTAACGTCGCTAAACGTATCCAAGGGCCTCTGTCCTCTACCCGGCCAAATGCGCTTTCGATAGCCGAACAATATATACATAATTTTCAGCATAGGCAAAATTACTATTATTGTTCCCATTCAAACTGATGAGAATTATATATAATGAACGATCTGTACCAGTTTAATTTAATTTTGACTTTAATAATTCCAAAATTTTGGCTAAAAATTGTCAAAAAATTACAAATGTTTAGTCCCAGAAGGCACCGGTGCTTAACCACCGAGGTTGACATTGGTCCCCAAGCCCTGGTGCATCCCTAATTAAATGTATATTAGTTTAAATTTTTAAACTTTTTGAAAACGTTTTGGTTTGAAAACTTCAATTTGGGTGAATTTCCATATTTCGGGAACACAACTCAACACTGTTAGGTAAAGTTGTATATGTGGGTTAGAAGGTTTAATTAAATAAAAGTTTATTTTACACTATTGGCATTTTTTAATAAATTTAATGGCATAGTAATCATAATAGCATTCGAAAAATTTTGCGGGTTTCTTGCGGGTATCAGTTGGCTGTGGGCCGCGGGGCGGGGCGGGGCGGGTACCAGCTTGCGGGTAGCGGGGCGGGGCGGGTCGCCAAAAAGGTACCCGCTTCCAACTCTGTGCTAAATGACATGGATTAAAGTTATACTTATACTTGTAAATTTATATTTTAAATTTATTGTTTAATGCACTTTTAATTTAGAATTAAAATTTTAATTAAATCATGTAATTATCGTTTCGGATTAAAAAGTCATCAAAATCCACCGTTGTTAAATTAAATTTTTTAATCCCCATGCTAAGTCATCAACTAATATCTATAATTTCCAATCTTAGTCCCTTAATCAAGAGTCCGTTCGAATCATATCATCCGATAATAGACACCACCGGTAATTACTGTTAGTCTTCATAGTCTTATCCAATTAGGCAACATATTTCATTCAAATTAACAAACCATTATCAATTTGAAATAAATACTAAACTATAAATTAATAATTATAAAATTTAATCAAGTTAATTTCTAGCTTGTTACTTCGATCCTTCTAACCATTGACGAAACAGTGTCGAGAGTATAAAAATTGTATTAGCTGAAAATCCTACATGCCGATTAAAAAATTATAGGTTAACAACTAATTTTCACAGAAAACACTATTAAAACTGACGCAATTATTAAAGTTAAATTAAAATGAGTTTTCAATATTAATGACATAAGATTGATTTAAAATTATAATCTTACACTCTTAAAAGGTTCCTGTAGGTATTACAAGAATTTTGTAGTTTTCCACAGAAATGCTCCTGTGCGGTCAGTCACTAGTGGAGTTTCCTGCACTTTCCGCAAAAGTTGCTTTTGTTTTTACGGTCTCTTGAACAGTAAAAATTAGAGGAGTTTCTTGTGAAAATGCTGAAGAAACCTGTAGTTGTTCCCAATTTTTCGAATATCCTATCCTAAATGAGATACAAACTTGAAGATTTTACAAGAAAAACCTGTAGTTTCACTAGATAACCTGTAGTATTCATGGAAAAGCAGTTGCTGGGGAGGGGAGTACCCAGCCTAAAGACACTCCCTAAATATTTCCGACATAGAGCGGCCGTTACAAACAAACCAGCCACAGCCCACAGGGTGTTGAAAGACTGGTATGTAATTTAAAAAATTTTCAAAAATTTCAGTCTTTGATGATCACTTCGCCCTTATACACTCAGTTTGCATTATCAGCGGAGTAATCTGGTGAAGCAGTGGAAGGAAACTACATGTATCAGAGACGAAAACGGCTCACCGGGTCAGTTCGGGTCACTTTTCCGACCGGTTCACCGGGTCAGGAGCTCTGACCCCGTCTTGACCCGGTATTTTCAGTCCTAGAAATTTTTACTGTTAAAGCGTATTTATTTATAATTTTTAGCAATTTTTTACCAGCTGAAAGCTGCCGGGTTACCGGTTCAAGAAGTAGTGACCCGGTTTCATTTCTGACATTTTTCTTTAGTAATAAATAATAATCTAACGTGTTATTTTTTTGAGAAGGGCCTAGCAACAGCGGCACACATTGTGGCCATTACGTTGCTGCTCTCCGCAGACCGTTTAAAAATACGGACAAGAAGCGGAGAAGCGAAGGTCAAGGACAGAAACATGACCCCCAAGCCAAATCAGACGTACGGTTATTTCAGTTGCACCCAGGCCAACAATGGTTGTCCAGCCAACCACTGTTGACCCCCGCATGTCAAGCACAACTAAAATGGCTGAAGACTAACAAAGCTTGCTCGACAGCTTGGAATAAAAAAGAAAAGGCTGCAGAAAGGGATTCGGAAGGGATAGGCGAGCTCTTAGATAGGAAAGAAATGAAAAGTCCGTATTTCTAAAAACATGTAGGAAATGCGTAATGCATGAAATTAGAATTTATTACTAAATACGTCTAATTACTTCGAAGAAGAATAAAATGATTACAAAAATGTAAGTTGAACTGATTCTGCCGAAGGAGACACGGGAACAGACGCAGAAGGACCTTTTTCACCCGCCAAGCCTGTTCCCGATCCCATCCAACAGACTCAGCACTGCTAGACTGTCTGAAAAACTTGCTCAATGCTAACCTACTCGCTGAACTCAGGATTGCATTTAGATTTGTTACAAAATGAACTGCAAATTTAATTTATATAACATTTGTTTTTTTAATTTGTTAATTCTCACATTTGACTGCAATGCAGAGATAGGCACGTACCTTTTTCACCTGCCATACCTATCTCTGCTCCCAAACAAATAACAGAACTACCTACTAGGCAAAAGTCAACAAAGCAGGCACGGTGCACTTTACTGCTTTCTTATCCAATTAACTAGATTGTGATGTTATTCAAGACTGTAGTGACTAAAAAAAGGGCAGTCGTGAATTTCACATCAAAGTAAATGTTGATCAGATATGGAAACGGTGACTTACTGAATCTACTTCTAGCTCGATACCTTTAACTTTGAATCTATATTTGAATTTCGCTTCAACGGCCAAACCTAACAGGAACTCAGAATTCGGAAGAAGTGATGAGATCATAGTGCCGGAAATTCTTGTGATTGCAATTTTGGGCGGAATGTTGTGCTGGTGAGATAGTTGAGACGGCTTGATTGAGATCCTGACATCAGAGATCGGGTACATGGCCGCTTGAGTGAGATCATTTGAGGGAAACCCAAATTTCAATAACAGGCAGTATTAAAACCGACTACTCTTCAATCGTGTAGGATGCAATCTCATCTAACGTGTTAAGTTAAGTTAATTAATCTAACGTGTCCCGTTAAGAAATTTTGCGTCCAGAGGTAGAAATCTTGTTTTAGCGTGTTTTTGTGCAAAAATTGTTTTATTTATGAAACTTTTTATAATAGTGTAACACTACTGACTATTTAGAAAGTTGATGCTGCTTAACAAAAGTTCCTATGAATACAGATGCGTTGCGTTCAATGTACACGACGGGGGGAGGGGTCTCGAGGGCGGAAATTTGGATATTCCGCTTCTGCCATAGTTACAAATTTTGCTAATTTTGGGGTTCTACTTTTTACTACTAATCTTGATCCTGCCTGACTTGTTCAATGAGAACAGTATAAATATTCATGATTTTCACCTAGTAAACCTCTACTTATTGATGTGAAATTTACGAGTTCAAAAAGACCTGATATGGATACTTGTGACCGGCACGGGCCGAATTTTTGCGGCCCGGCCCGGCCCGGCCCGTGAAAAATTTTTCTCGGCCCGCCCTGCCCGGCCCGTGAAAGGTTTCGGCCCGCTCGGCCCGGCCCGCGAAATTTTTCATTTTTTCTGAAAATGCAAAATTTCAAAAAATTCCAAAATTTTATTCAGTTTGAAGATTCTTATTGTAGTCGCAAAAATTGCATCAATGAATTGAGAGATTTGACACTAATTTTGAGCACCAACTTTTGCAACTAACAGTTTAAATTGATTGTTCCAAATTTTAACAGTTCTTGAAGTGCTTGTTCCGAAAGTTTTGAACCACAAGGCTGTGCTGGACAACATTCGAAATGATAATTTTTTGACTAGGCCTTTTTGCGAATCAAGAAATGAGCATAAGCATACTGATTTGATTATACAGATAACGTTGAAATTTGAAAGATATGCAGCATTTATTTAACAATTTAATCGACTGTTTAATTTAAACAGAATATACAGTAACATTTATGATATGAAATTACTGAAACTAGTTCCTGAAAAGTAAGAAACATGATCAAGAAGCACAAAATTCTTTCAAGCTAAACGTTGGAGTTACATCTTCTTCAGTAAAATCTGGCAAAGACAATGGGAGCAGGCCGAAAACTCAGCTCGTGGCCAGGCCCGGCCCGTGAGTTTCGGCCCGCGGCACGGACCGGCCCGGCCCGTGAACTTTGGCCGTCGGCCCGCTCGGCCCGGCCCGCGGGCCGGGCCGGGCCGCGCGCCGTAATGCAGGCCACAACAACTTAACAAATACCATTAAGACATAACCTTGCACCTTGCATTCCATGATGAAGTGGTTAAACTCCAGGGCCGCGTTGCAAAAGATTCTCCTAAGTACCCTCCTAGGAGGGTACTTAGGAGCATGTCTGGGAGCTGTCTGGGAGGGAGTTAGGAGGCCTCCTAAACCCGTTTCAAAAGATTTCTCCTAAGTTTAGCTGGCGCTGCTCCTTATTTAGGAGAAAAGTTAGGAGTGGTGGGTAGCACTCCTAGCTTAGGAGAATCTTTTGAAACACAATTCTCCTAAGTGCCCACCTAGGTCCAACTTAGGAGCGCTCCTAGGCTTAGAAGGATCTTTTGCAACGCGGCCCAGGGGTCTAGGGGCGGGGCCCTTAGAACCTGAAGAAATTTTTGGAAAAACGGAAAATTGGTAACATTTACGTTTTTACTTTTACAAAAATGAATTTTCTCCCGAGACAATGTTGCGTCTAGCTTGCGTCCCATTAAAATTTCGTTGCGTCATGATAAAAACTTCGCGTCTAGACGCAGATCTGGACTCACAAACCTTTAAATGATAGCAGGTACGGTAGCTGTAGTAACCAATTAGATTCATTTTAGTTCATTCGATATAAACACACAGTTAACAACACGTACGTAATTTTGGTATGAGGTAAGCGATTAGCCAATCAAATGCTTTTTAGTTCAAACGCAAATGCATATAAACACATGCTTAACAATTGATAACCGGTACTACCCCCGAGATTTCGGTCTTAATGTGCCGTGCATCTCGCAACCTTTATTGGGAAGAGCAGCAGCAGAGTGTGTCACTCTTCCTATTATACACTCATACATACACCGACCGGAGCTGTAACTACATACGAGTAACTGTTGCTAAAGCATGAACCGATGAAATTGAAAATGTCATTTTCTCGGTTGGTCCAGTTCCCTGCCAGAACCGACTCGAAGTACGACTACCAGTCTCCTTGTATCTAATATGTGCACGCATATACAAAACGTTATCCTTCGACATTAACGCTTTTAACGTACCCAGGTTTCTGTAGGAAGAAATCGGAAATTTTTTAGGCCACCGTCTTTTCTAAAGTAATCCTTTTTCTGAGCAAGCCAGGCACGAAAAGCAGCGTCCGCTTCCTCTTGTCGTTTCGTCTTTTGCTCCTCGGCAAGCTGATGGGATGAACGTGTTTTCTGAAACGTACAGAAACAGAACGTTTATGAAAACTTAATGATTTCGGAGAGCCAGTTTCAAAACTCGCAGTTAGTTCGGCTTGCTTCCCCATGTCCATCCATGCAGTAAGCATTTATGGTTAAAATAGTAATTTAACTGAGCAACAACAGCCAGAATACGCAGAATACTGTCAGAATTAAATTCTTACAGAAAGTATATATCCTTGTTGGCTGGTGGTCGTGGTGTACAACAGCAGTGTTTGCCGCAGGCCTAATCTTCGCCGGCCCTAAGTCTGTAGCGGCCTGTCTGACTTGACCGGCTAACGCTTTTTGTACCCAGCTGTTGAATAAGTTTGTTTTCTTGTTTTAGAACTCAAAAAGTCAAAGCATATTATATATGTTTTTAAAATTGATTTCTGCAGTAGAATACGGATAGTGAGGGCCGATTCGGCCGGTCGTCGACAAACACTAGTGTGAAGTAAAAATCCAGCTAATCTGCACAGTACGACGCTATGAGGGAAATTGGGATTCCATATATGGCCTCGTTAATAAATTTTAACCAAAGGAAATGGCTTTGGAATCTAAGTTATATCAAACTTTCTTGCAAATGGTAGAATAATTTATATATATACTACGTAACTAACTTGTCTGTCAACGCTCCTGCTTCGTCGCCGATCTTCCTCCTTTTTCTCCAGCCACGCTTTATAGGCTGATTCGGCTGCTTCTCTTTTCTGTTGTTCTTCTGCATGTCTTTTTTCTTCTTCTTCAGCTTGTTTCGCAGCTAGCTTGTCCTGATATCGCTTGCGTCGATCAAGAGCCGAGGGTGTTCTGCCAAAAATCGCGTGCAGATCTACCTTCGGTTTAACGTATCGTCGCGAATCGCTATCGGTTTCTCGTCCGTCCGGTGGAACACTCCACGTTCGTCGCTTGGGAGATAGGCCCGGTCGCGAACCCACATTGCGCTCCGATCGACGACTTGCTACCTGATTATTTTCTGAAGAATGCCGTTTTCGAATTCGCTTCTTTCGCTTCTTTTTCTTCGGAAATTGCTCTTTTGGCTCATCTTCGTGCCCAGTAAGATCATTCATTGGAGGCAAATCCTCTGAAGCTTTGTTCGAGGAGCTCGGGGTTTCCTCAGGCCCTAGTTTAGGCTCTTCCTGAGTCGGTGATGGACTTTTGATTGGCAAACCGAAATCTTCTTTTTCGGTCGGAGACATTTTTTCTTCGTTTTCAGACTCAGATTTCGTCAGCGAATCCCTTCTTTCTTCTTCAGATTTTTCTTCCGACTTTTGTGATCCGACAATTGTTCCTTCAGATTTATCTGATCTCGGAGAATCCTGGTTTGGTTCGGAGTTTTCGGAATGTTTATCAGAAGCCTCTTTTTCTACCTCGTCTAGAGACCTGTGATCAGTTGAACTCAAACGAGACCTCATTTGACTAGAGTCAATGGAATTTTGACGGGACTCGTTCGGGTCAGACTTGCTGATATCATCGTCTTTACTAATGGACCGTTGACCCAGCGACTGTCTTCGAATGCTATTTTCTAAAATACGAATAAAATGTGCATAAGTAGATATCTGAGTTCAGAAACCGTATAATTCAAGCAGGGATCAGTGATCCAAGGAAACTGAAGTGCGTAATTTATGTAGCAGTCGTCGTCACCACAGAAAAGCTTCTAACCAGTTTGATATTTTTACAGTTGCTGCTACTTCTAACTTTTATCTTATGCTATTTTTGCTGTTTTACTTCTTTGATTAACATTGATTTTCTGTACTGAATATAATTAACTGAATATTTATATAACATGCGTTAATATAATTAACGTTTACAGTGAGTGAGTTTCGATTAAACCCGCGAAGTTCGAAATTGAATGTTTTCCGAAAGTGTTTTGGTATTAATGCATCCGTAACCTAGTTGTCTTGATTCAAACGTTGCCTCTTATATTATTTTAAACTATTGCATTAAACATTTTTAAGACTAGGCCAGGCCTCCCTTGGTTTTTGCATTCCTCAGTCGTTTTAGAGGAATTCCTCCTCAATATTTTTATCGTGGATGAAGGGGATGAATCGGCCAAGAAACTGAAAACATCGGATTCTGGGAGAGAGGTGTGAGCGACCCCTCGGGAGAACTCTCAGGTCTCCCTACAGTACAGGTGCCCGTCATATATAACGGGAGCTTCCGACATGGACATGGTAGCTATATAACTACATAGCATTTCCATTAAGCGTAGGGCAAAAATGTGCAAAGTTACGAAGGAGAACTACAAAAATTTCAAACCAACACACAATAGTGTGGTGGGGTGGAAGCAAACGAATTGAATTTCCTTCTGATAATAAATCTCAGAAAAAGTTCCTGACAGACCTAGAATTTATTTGACTGGCACGATTAGGCTATGGGTGGTGCTTTCCCGACACCTTTCTCACCAGAGTAGGTTATTCTTCCACCACAAATTCTAGATTATATATATATATATATATATATATATATATATATATATATATATATATATATATATATATATACGTTATCCATAACTTACCTATTTGCATATCTTTTCAGTAGGTAATGTACATATATAGGAGGACTATTGTCAAAATATAAGCAATCTGAACATGTAATACTATGTAGTACGCTTGTACACTACACAGGCCTGTATAGAGATCTAAGCCTAGTAAACAGTCTGCGTCCAAAAGCTTGGCTCACAGTTAGAGAGAGCCTTAACCCGTCCTGTTACCTAAGTAACCTCTCCTCTCATGTTTAATTCTTTTCCGTGCCTTCAGAAAGACCTGTATATCTCTACTTAGGAATTCCCGCCATTTGTAGACGAAGCACAGCCTTCCCTTTTTTGCCTCTGGATTAGAGCTTGTTAGCGTGATACGAAAAGGCGAAAAGAAAATCTCTCCAAATTTTAGTTTATAGTTACAGTAAAGTCAAGTAGAAAGTTATATAAATGGATTTGATTGTTAACTAAGAAGTGCTATACGTATTTTATTGTCTAATCCAAGATAACTAAGACCGTTTATAAAATGATTAGTCATACCACTTTTTCTCGATGTCTCAGCGACAACAATGGTGAATAATAAATAGAAAAGGTTAGCCCACAATTTGCACATTACCTACAATGAATCAGCTCAAACTAAGCTTCAACCTACCATCATTTTTTAAAGAGCTGGCTGAGTCATTTTCAGGCGACATCGGTAGCGCTTCCGTCTCTTCTACTGTTCTCAGTTCTTTCTTTCCTTCCTCTTCTTCGACATTCGGCTCTTCGGGCCCTTCAAGTTCTCCGATCGTTCTCAACTCCGCTCTCTCGGAATCGTCCTGTGATTGTTCGACACCGTTCTCAAGAAATGCCTCAGTTTCTTCGTTTTCGACTGCTCCATTTTCTTCAATCGGTTGTCCCTGTGTTTCGCCTTCTTCTTGGCTACCTTTCTTGCTTTCAGGCCTCTCATCGATAATGCCGTTTTCAACCTCTTTTTCAGACTGGTAGTCATGTTGATTTTCTGCTTGTTCGTCTTCCTCCTTTTCTTCTCCGATACTTCGATCTGACTCGGCTGACTTTAAACTTTCAACATCAGCATTGGCATTGCTTTCTCCAATTGCATTCGTTTCGGAATTTTCCGGATCGTGTTTACCTTCAAAGTCTTGTTCGTTGTGATTCGACGCTCTGCTTTGGTTGGACAAAATTTCATTATTTTCGACAGTTTCATTTTCATTTCCATTTACCATATTATTTTCGGCATTTTCTTCCAGTTTATCGCTAACCGGCGATTTTATGCCTGTTTCACTTTTCAGAGATTCGCTGTCCGGAATTCCATTTTCTTGAATTTGTTCTAGGTTCACTGATCCATGAGAGGCTCTCCGAGGGGACGCCTGACTACCGAAATTCCCCGAATCCATGGGTCCCAAACCGCTGTCAACAAATTTGGTCAGACCAATCCCTTCTTCGGAACCACTCAGTTTTCGTTGCTCCATTATTTCACCTTCGCTGTTTTCCAAATTCCCTGATGCAGAAATCATCGATTCACTCTAATTGAGGCGCAAAACATTAATAGGAACTCTCATAAACCAGAGACAAGTACATAGAAAATCTGAAATATATAATGATATAAACGTTTAAGTTAATAAAATCCTGCATATATATTAGTTGCTGACACTTGACAG
Organism: Trissonchulus latispiculum; assembly: GCA_030248195.1. Taxonomy (NCBI): domain Eukaryota; kingdom Metazoa; phylum Nematoda; class Enoplea; order Enoplida; family Ironidae; genus Trissonchulus; species Trissonchulus latispiculum. The sequence continues at coordinate 24,823 of JASAND010010345.1, forward strand.
TTAGAATTAGAAAAACATTGGCATTTCTAATTCAGTTAACATGTTCTAAAAACTGAAATTTTCTGCACAGTGCGATAGTAAGCTTAGCACGGTGGAAGTATTATTCAACTTAAGCATTTCTGCGGAAGTGGTACGATTATGTATTCATATGCATAAAAGCACTGAGAAAAAGACTCAAACTGAGCAAAGAGTTAGCTCTTTTTATTGGTCAAATTAGCGCCAAATTGCCCTAGATTAAAGTACAAGGTCTGAGATAGTTTTAAGATATAAATAGATACCTGAATAGAAATCCATAGATACTAGAAAGACAACAAAGAAAAGCAATACAGTACATGTTAACAGATTCCTTAGGGAAACAGAAAACGTAGGAGGGGTGCGGGACGGGATAAACACTTCACCCACACCA
>JASAND010010346.1:0-12189 GCA_030248195.1 Trissonchulus latispiculum
ATTTTACAGCAATCTTTTTATGTATTTTTGGTTATTTCTAAACCGGTTGATTTCTGGTTTTCAAATTCAGTCTTGAAACTGGTTTTGTCCGGATTTTGGAATGAGTCATCTAATTGCTTCGATTTATCCACTTAATTATATTCTCAGTGTTGCTACAACCGATTATTTCTGGTTTTGATGAGTCTTTAATGAGGAAATCACTTGACATTTGTACTTAGACACTTTAGCTATTGTCCTTAAAACCGGTTATTTCCAGTTTTTGATGAGTCATCTGGAACGGAAAATACATAAAAGGCACCAAAATTTACAAAACGGTCATTCTTGAAAAATGACAAGCTCAAAACAAGTCGGTTTTTATGTGAGCTCTGTGGGAAATCATTTACCCACAGAAAGAACTTATTGCAACATCAACGAGAAGTTCATCAGAAGATACGAAGATATGCCTGTCCAGTCTGTCAACGATCCTTCGCTCGGAAACACGATCTCACAATCCATCAACGCACTCATCAGGCTGAACCGCTTCCTAAGAAACAGAAGATTGAAGTACAGCCTGATCAATCAACACTCTGTGAAGACTGAACGACGATCGTCCATGAAGAAATTCTGTCAAACTGCCTTAAACAATTCAATCAGAGTCAGTACTATTTATCCCCATGAACATACGGTCGATCCAGAGCGATTTCTGTCCTCCGTCCTGGATCAGTTGGTGAAGCAGGTGGAAGTTGATTTAACTAATCATGGTGGATTGAAGGTATGGCTATGTATGAAGATACTTTTTGAAAGGGCAACGAATCCGGAGGAGACAATTGAAGGTTACTTTAACTGTAAAGCTAGAGTAATTCTTCTCGGGAACGTCGCTAGCATAGAAATCAAGGAATGTTTCCCAGAGATCCTCCTTCATATAGAGAACTTTCTGAAGAGGGGCTCTGGTTGGATAATCAGGGACATTTTACATGTGGACATTCATTCCACCCGGTATCACCCTCTTCGTGGCTCTTCTTACATACCAACGCCCAAGAATATTGCTAGAAAGGAGGCTGTTGTTAACGTCCAAAATCAGGACAATCAATGCTTTAAATGGGCAGTCCTCTCTGCTCTTCATCCTCCTAGCGTACATGGAGAACGCTTGAGTAGCTACACTGCTTACGCTGATGAACTGGACTTTACTGATATTTGTTTCCCTATTTCTCTTAAGGACATTTCGAAATTCGAGAAACTTAACGATATTTCAATTAACGTTTATGGAGAATTTCAGAATAATGTGGCCCCTCTATATATTTCAAAGACGGTTAAGAAGCAGCATGTGGACTTACTATTATTGTCGAAAGAAGACAAACAGCATTACTGCTGGATTAAGAACCTTGATCGTTTATTAGCAAACGAGAGAAAAAAGGAACACAAACTATATTTTTGTCCTCGTTGTTTGATACCTTTCTATGCCGAAGAAAAACAGAAGCAACATATTGAAAGATGTGAAAAGAATGAGCCTACTGCTGTTGTGATGCCTGAAGATAAATGGCTTCACTTCAGAAACATGCACAAGATGCAGAGAGTTCCTTATGTACTGTATGCCGACTTTGAATGTATACTAGAAAAGATTGATAGTTGTCAGCCAATCTCTTCAGCTTCTTTTACGACCCCATACCAACAGCATACTCCTTGTGGTTATGGCTTATTGGATATTTTTAACTGTTGCGGACAGGAAGTGAAGATTGGGACTCCGACGGTATACAGAGGGAAAGATTGTTTGCAGGTGTTTTTAAAGGAGCTCATCAAGAAATGCGAAAACTATCAGAACAAATTATCAATTGTGGAGCCCATGCTTCTGACATCAGATCAACAACAACAACACGAGCAACTCTCCCTTCACACGCGTACTTCTACAATGAACTGAATGAAGCTAATATTAACGATGACGACTATCAGCATGCCCTAAACGTCTGGGATCATTTCAAGATTCAAACACTGGGACAGTATCATGATTTGTACTTGCTCACGGATGTTCTACTATTAGCTGACATTTTTGAAAATTTTCGTTCATTCGGTTTGCAATATTATGGATTGGACCCCGCACATTACTATACGCTTCCTTCCTTTGGATGGGACGCCTGTCTTAAAATGACTGGAATCGAACTGGAGCTACTGCAAGATCCTGAAATGTATACATTTTGGAGGCCGGGATACGTGGCGGCATTTCAATGATTTCTCATCGATACGCTAAGGCAAATAATCCCATGTGTCCCGATTATGATAATTCTTCCCCAAATTCTTGGATTATGTATTTAGACGCCAACAATTTATATGGTTGGGCTATGTCGCGGTCCCTTCCGGTTAAAGACTTTGAATGGATGGATGACTTTGGTAGTATTAATTGGTTGGAACAGCAGATGGAGCAGAAAACTGGCTATGTGTTAGAGGTTGACTTAGAATACCCTCAACATTTGCATGACTCACACAACGCATATCCCCTAGCTCCTGAAAAATTGACTATTACGGATGATATGCTTTCCCCCTATGCATCCAAGCTAAAGAAAGACTTATCCATCTGCTCTGGAAAAGTTGAAAAACTGGTTCCCAACCTCCTCCCCAAGAAGCACTATATTATTCACTACATCAATTTGAAACAATACCTGACTTTGGGACTTCAACTCACTAAGGTGCATAGAGTCTTGAAATTCACACAGGAAGCGTGGATGAGGCCCTACATTCTATTCAACACGGAGAAAAGAAAACATGCGAAGAGTGACTTTGAGAAAGATCAGTATAAACTGCTTAATAACAAAGTCTTCGGGAAGACAATGGAGAACGTTCGAGCTTACCAACACATCAAGTTGGTTACTGACTCTAAAAAACATGACAAACTTGTATCGAATCCTCGTTATAATCACTCCACTATATTTACTGACGATTTGGTCGCTGTATCTATGAAACGTGTCACTGTAGAGCTTTGTAAACCTATATATGTCGGGTTTACTGTTTTGGACTTGTCTAAATATTTAATGTATAATTTTCACTATAACTACATTGTACCAAAGTATGAAGATAATGTGAAGTTATTGTTTACTGATACGGACAGCTTATGTTATCACATTGTAACTGATAATGTATATACTGACATGTTACAAGATACGCATTTATTTGATACGAGTGACTATCCAAAGGATCATCCTCTGCACTCAACACAAAACAAAAAGGTGTTGGGTAAAATGAAGGATGAGACTATGGGTAGTCCAGTTGAAGCTTTTTGTGGTGTACGTGCTAAGGCATATGCTATTGTGTGTGAGTGAACAGAGAAAAAAGGCTAAAAGGTATTAAAAAATCTGTGGTTAAAAAGGGGGTTCACTTTAAACAATATGTATCTACAATTTTTGAATGGTCTACTATGTACTGTGCTATGAATTTTATTAGAAGTGATAAGCATAACGTGTATAGTGTACATGTAAATAAGAAGGGTCTGTCTCCATTTGACGATAAAAGGTATTTGTTAAATGATGGTATCTGTAGTTATGCTTATGGACATTATAAAATATAAAAATAACTGTGCTGTATGTAATTGTATTTAATCGTGTATTCAATAAAAGAAAAAAAACCGTAACGGTAGCTTAGCCGTCTGATGAGACCTCCTGGCAGGGGTCGAAACGGTTAAAAAATATCTGATAATCCGCAGCTTCGAGGCTGCGAAAATTCCGCAGCCGTTTGGAACTAGACTGAATCCGCAGCCTGGGCTTTTTACACTAGAGATGGCTGCGGATTTGTCCTCGGACCGGCCTATTACATCTACTCAAATCGTTAATCAAAAGAGATTATTAAAAGATCTTCCTTGAAATGCTTTAGTCTGTGAACTATGCAGTAGGAGCATTTTACGGGAAGGAGCAATTCCATCATCGGCTACCTCGTACTAAGCCTTAACCTCAATGACCGCAGGGCAGGTGCTGTACATTATTTCTTTATGATTACCACCTGACTAATAAATTCTTGGCAATTAGTAATTAATGCATCAGTATGATACCTGTAATGACAACCACTTTCTGTCGAAAATTGAATGTTGTTGTCATTTTGTAGAGAATTCAAGGATTGTGTGCACAGATAGCATATAAGGGCATGCACTAAAACTTTAAAATCAGCTAAAATGGCGCAAGTGGGAAAATAGCTAAGAATGGGATCCTTATCAATTTGCAATGTTCTAAATGGTTTCTGTCTCGAAAAAGCACATTCTGATAAAAGCTTACAACTGTCCTTTACTTCTTAGTATTTGAATAACGCTTAATACGGGTGTATAGTGAAAGATTCTTTAGGTTATAGTCGAGCATTGCGGTTATACCAAATAAAGATTTGGCTAACGTATACTGGCGATTCAAGGCAAAGTTTTTAAATGGTTGAAACATGTCTTTATTATTTTTAAACTTAAAATTGGCATCCAAATATGAGCCATTCGTAGCTCTCGGTCTTAAATAGCTAATGAGATCAGCCATTCTGTTCGGTTACTAATCTGTACCGCTCTGTGGAAAATTTCACAAAGAAGAAGATGCTTCTCTGGCAGTACTAGAGTCCATTTTCATGTATCGAAACATAGAGCGTAGTTAAATAAACTATAAAAACTAATTCTTCAAATATAAACTTTAAAACTGTTGTGCAAGTCTCAGACCCGCTGTGTACGTTTCGAATCTCTTTTAATTGTGCATACAGTCAAATCGAAAACGTAGTACGATAGTTTTAGCTGTATGACGGTAGAATACCATTGTCGATTGCTGAACCAATTGCATTGAATACATATATAGAACTGCACTCCAAGTGGTTCTAAAGGATCTAAGCTAAATGTGTTGATAATTATTTGTATTCATCTATGACGAAGTGGGATTACGCAGAAGAATGATGAGGATAACACCCCCACCATATGGTAGTTGATCTGCTAATTTAAGGTGCTGGTATCCTTTTGTGCAGTGCTTTTGTGGTGATTTTTTCGAAACGCTATAACTTTCGCAAATTTGGGAGTTGGAAAGAGCTTTATACATCGTTTTAAACTTTATAATCTGTACATTAACATGAACTTACGAAACTAGCAAAATTGGCAAAAAATAGCAAAAAACTTCCGACATGCTGACATCTGACAGACTGAATATAGACCAAAAGTTTTTGAACATCGATTTCTCAAAACTGTAGAATCGTCCAAATTTTTTTCTTGTGCCATGGTATGAAGGACATGTGGGCCGAGGGACATTTTTTGGATTTGGCTCAACAAGTCTCAGTACTCCAGAAAATCCGGCAAATGCGCGATGACACGAAATTTCGCAACTTTCTATTCAGTTTTCTCACAACTGGAGATGTTTTAGCTCAAACCAAGAAAAATGTCCCTCCGCAATAGGGCGAATTTTCATTCAGCCAAAAATCACGCGAATCCATTGGGCAGTTTTTGAGAAATCAATGTTCAAAACAAAATAATCGCAATTTTGCCAAAATGGTTTTTCGGCGAATTCCCTAGCTTAAAGCAACGAACTCCAGCGAATAGGTATTGATAAAATGCGCAATTGGACGGTGTATCGATTGAGTATAAATAAGCCGAAATTGTCTGTATGATTTGGCAGTAATTTTGAAAAAACTGATTTCGTCAAAAATGGCCATTTTTGACCCCAAAAATCGTTTTTGGCTTATACTGCCTTAACCACTAGAGGTAGCTCAAAAGTTGTAAAAGCAAAAATGTTCATTTTGGTGCCCTCTTTCCAGCCATAACAACCAATCCGGTGTAGCGACTATGTACTGAGAGAATAAGGCCAAAAACCAAAACTTTCTTATCTTTAAACCTAAAAATCCGGGACTGGTCCCAGAATGTTAAAGAGCACGAAAATAATGTATTTGGAAAGTTTTATCCACTTTCATGAAGAATTGAAGCTTGTAGGGTCGAATTTACACAAAGCGATACCAGCCCTTAACACGTTTTGTCACACAAAGCTTCGATCTGGTTCCTTCCTAGTCTTTCAGCTGCTTTGGCAGTCAGCATTCTGATCTCATTGTTGTTGGCATAATGACTTCCGCATTTAAGGGGGAAGTAACTTTGGTCAAAAATCTATAGTCACGGATTTCGCTCATTTTCAAACATAATATGCCCCCATGTGTACTTAAAAACAAGACCAAATATTAGTGTTCGAAATCAAACTGTGACAGAGTTATCCAGGTTCACAGCTGTAAAACTGGAAAATTCCGGCGATGAGCCCTGCAAGGTCTAGTGGAGACCGAACGCAATCGAGAACAGGGTTGACCGATACACAAATAAAAGCCTTTACTAAGGTAATATGTTACTGCAGACGCGGCTCAAGGCTAGCTATCCAGGCATTCACAATGCATGCTTGAGTGCTGCACTGACCTAACTTTGGAGGACTGCCCAGTAGTAGTTTAACTCATTTTATCTTGCACAGACAGAATTTTGGACCCATAGTTCTATGAAATAGGTTGCTCCTCATTCCATTAGCTATTGATTGATACCCAATTTGTCTATATTTGGAAAGAAATTAAAAATTGGCATTTTCTACCTATAAAGATCAAAGGTGCCGCCACAGCAGCCATGTTCAATATTGACGCATTTGTTTTGGCCACATTATGTGACAGACGTGGATATATTAATCTGCCAAGTTTGGTGATTTATTGCTACATAATGAGTGAGAAATTATCAAAAGAATGCGAAAATTATGAAAAATGGCCATTTTTACCAAAATTTGCTGTGTTCGTGGCAAGTTTTTTGAGCTTACTATAGTTGATAGAAACTTGCGAATACTTTCATAAGACGTGTTTTTATGCATAGAGTGCAGCTATCTATCGACCATTTCTGTAGCTTTTGCCAATAGTTCAGGACAAGCAAAAGAGTACTGTAGGTCCTGTTTTTCATAGTCGCTCGATTTTCCAAATTTCTGACTTTAAAAATTCACCAAACATCCGTCACTCAACAAAATTGCACCAAACTAGATAGCTGCACTCTACAATATGTCCTTGACATTGGAAAGTTTCGGCGCTGTATCTTCAATACAGCGAAAAATTCTTCTGCCACACACTTTTTAACCTAACTTTTTCATTTTCCCATGTTTAACACATGTCAAGGTCACCTTTGAAGGGCTCTACAGAACAGCAGAAGCAATATTACGCAAAACGCACTTGTCTTGTTTTGAGGACCCATGGGGACTACAAACTATGTTAAAATGAGCAAAATGAGCAAAATCGGAGATGGTCGAAAAATCCGTGAAAAGTGACCCCCCCTTAAACAACTACAGCCAGCTCGTTGATATCTATCTGATAAGTAAATCCGTTTGGAGATTCGATCCAGGTCTTGTTGCGAGTAGTCGCTTTGATTTTAAACTTTTAAAAATTTTTGGATATCAAAATTTGGTAAATGAACCATCATAAAGAGTATGGCCCAAACACGTGACTTTAGCAGGATTTGGAATGTCAACAAAGAGGTATACTGGAAAATGGAATCAATGGCCTCAGATTAGCATCAAAGGAGGAATTGCAATGTATCAAACTACACCACATATATACATTCTAATAAAAATCTAACGCTAAGTTTATGAACTTTACTAATTCTAAAACAATGTCGGTCGTTGTGCTTGTATAGCGCTGCAGCGCTCTTCACTATCCACTGTTGCTACGAGTTCTAGTCTTTAAGTATTTCACTGTTAAGTGGTGGGTTGGTCGTTCTTGAGCTAGTATTTGAAAGTTTAGTATGATTTGATATTTTGTGAGAAGTATAACATGGTCATGATGTGGTATTTCAACTACTGTGTATCATGCGTTTAGGGCTCACACTAATCTAGATATGCAGTTCCCAAATTTAATACTATGTCTGCTTATTTCCAACTTGGGTCCTGGCACCGCACACCGGCAGCAGCACCTGTAATACCTAAGAGTAAGAGTGGTATAAATCATTTCTTTTCATCAAAAACACACACTCTCCTCAGGAACTGAGCGACCTGACACACTGTCATAGCTGCTCCGTTCCATGTGTTGAAGCTCAAATGTAAAATGTTATGTTTTCAGCAATGCAAAGTTGACAACTTCAAGATACTATACTGACAAATACTTGCTAACATTTAATTGATGACGATAACTTGGTTCAAATAAGGGTTGCTTTTTCACCCATGTATGATGGAATTTTGTGAGCCACCATGTTTATTAGGAAAGCAACTATTTTGAATACTAGGTACTATTGAGAATACGGCTGTTGTGAATACTACTGCGAATATTACTATTGCGATATTTACGTTAAATATATACTGAGAGATAAGGTTTGTCAGGGTATAATAATACTACCTGATGATATCCCTGCCATCCTTTTCCTTTATTTGCAGATTTTGTCCAAATCCTTCTGGCGTGAGATATAAAACAAACTACAGATGCGATCACAGCAGATTGTCCTGCATTTGATCTCCTCAGCTTACCCAGACAAAAGGTGAAAATTATGTACCTTAAGCCTTTTAGCCTTTTAGGATTTAGGTTTAAACCGGACCGACTATGGAAGCCCAGTAGTGTTTTAGAACGGACGGGCAGCCAGCGACAGGCAGGCAGCTATCGAATCAGAGACAGCCCGAGCATTACTTTTAGTCCGAGCATTTAGCTGCAGCACATTGCACATTTGCACAGCATGTATATACATGCCTGGACCCTTCGTTACAAGTTTCCCCAAGCATTACTAATGGTCTGATCCTTTAAGAGAATTCTTTTACTGTATCTTCTGGGAATTATCATGTATAGATTATATAAACATAAATCATTATTTAAATTCATAAATACGAATCATAAGTATTTAAACAATTCCAGTTTGCTTACGGTCACTAGAGATCGTCCAATGCAGGAAAATAAAACAATATTGTCAGAAATTAGCTATTACGTATTCACAAAGGTCAGTCAGTCACTAGTTTACGGCGCACCAGCCTTCAGAACATGAGTGGTATGTTTGCTGCTGAATTCTGTAGTCATTTCTGATGGCACAACCGCCGTTATCCCCAATCGCTTAGCAAGGAGGTTTCTGACCTGTTTTCTGAAGTTTGGATTATCCACAAAATACAAGAAAAAATTGATGGTGCTGTTGCTATGAGCAATCAGAGCTCCCATCATGTAAACCGGAATAGGTATGTCCGGCCTGACACCGACAAAGCATAAAACCGCTTCTGGGGTCCAGGTAATAATGTAGACAACAAAAACTTTAAATGAGGACTTTATTAAACTTACTTCACCAAGAATTCTGCGTTCTGTATCGCTTAAGCTAGAACGCTCTCCTGTACCAGTTACTGTGCGCTTTGCCAAACTAGTTTGGCGAATTCGCCTGTAGAGTTTCCAATAAAAGTAGAATGTTACAGTTATTCCTGTAATAACGAAGCTGCCAAAGAAAACACCATATGTGCGAGTGGCTAAATCAACGGTACAGAAACGAGAACCAGGGCTGTACCGAGTGTGCCCCCACCCAATATGATTGGGCACATGAATAACAAAACATCCAACCCAAGTACACAGCAGGTACATGAAAATTCGGCGGTACGTGAAGCGTTTCAGGAAAGCAGGAAACTCGCAAACGTAGAAGTATCTGAAAAAAGTTACCATCAAAATTTTTGAGTTTTCCGACTGTGGACATTTTTTCTGTCGTCAAACAAGAGCTGATAGATCATATAGAATTTGAGCACGTTGTTGTATTTCTCTCCGCTTTATTGATTATTACAGCGTAAGGGTGTTGCTCAGTGTGTGCCGGCGTTGGGTGTTTGACGAAGCATCTGCTGACGCAATAAAATTAGTTTTGCGCTCAAAATACCCATCAACAAAAAACAACAATTACCTGTTCTTGAGATGAAAAACAATATACGAACCTGCTAGCTGCAATCCACACAATAGCATAAATCGAAGCCATACAGCCTGGAGCACACAAAATACACAATGTAGTGCAAAGATAGTGGTGGGTTTCAAAGAATTCTTTGCCCAACATTGGACCTAAAACGAAACATTGGTGCTAAACAAGGAATGAACAAGCAAAAGTGTCTGCAAAACGTAAGAGTTTTCTTTGTAACACTTAAATTAATTGTAGGCCTGCTGTCAGCAGAATTCCGTACTGCGAAAAGCGTTTTTAATTTAATTTAATTTTCATCAAAGTACGTTTTTATTAAAGTTAACCGATGTCTATATAGACTATTGAGCGTCGATCCAATTCTGAATATAAAAGTGAAATAGCCGTTAATAAAGTACAGCGCAGCGATGATCTTGCAAAAGTTGAAGCGACAAATAGTCTGGCTTTTTCAGAATTACAAGCTGCAACCAGTTTTCGCTAAAGGCTTACAACTGAGAAGAATTTATTATTCCGGCTGGAGCCGGAATATATGAAACGGAAATTGATATATTCTGTGTGTGCTGAGGCATTTCTCCATTTAGAAGCCCTATCTTCAGCACAGGGCTAGCTTAGGGAGATTTTTTGCCTTCATTGCAATCTGCAAATTAAGTTTCAGCCTACTATTTAGGATGTGACAACGTCGGTTTACCGCAGTCTTCGGCTGTCTGCAGTCAAAGGACTGCATATTTTTGGCACCAGTGCTGCTTAAGGTGCTGGTTCGGGTATTTGCAGCAAATTTTGAAAGACTGTAATCTGCTCAGTTTTTGGAGTTCAAGAATAATTTCTATATCATTTTAAAGCTTAGAATGTGCTTGTTACAACTAGGTATAGTATAGCTGTCTCATTTCAACTCTTCGGCTTGAACAACATGATATTTGAACAACGACTTGCAATAACATGAAAACAATTTTGAACATGGATTTCTCGAAGTGTGGGAAAGCTAACGAAAAGCGACCAGTTCATGCTTCAAAAGAAACGTCTTCCCGAGGGCTATTTTTTCTGAAATTGTTTAACGAGCTAAAGAAGCTCAAGATTTTGAGAAAAACGTAAATTTTGTCCGATTTTCGTCAAAATTTTCAAGTTTGGACGTTTATTTCTCTCGAACTGAAAGTCAAAATGCAAAACCATGAAAAATAGCCCTCAGCAATTGTCTCAAAAATACGTGTGTAAAGCCGTTTTTTAATTGATTGCATGGGTTGAGAGAAATCCGTGTTCAAAACAATCTAGTTGCGATTTTCAAAATCTCACATTTTCGCTGCTGTGCGCCGGCAGAGATACCGCAAGGAGCTCTCCTTTGGGCGTAAGACATCCTTTAGGAACCACAAATATGGACTAAAGGGACTGAATGTGGGCCACCCTGCAAAGTGGGCCGCTGCTGCAGTTTTTTGGCAATATTTATGTCTCAGTCGAAAGATAGAGCATCATTTTATATCACACGATAGCTTGACATGTTGGGAAGGTCGTCACGTGATTCTTTTGACCAATAACAAAATAGTGCGCGAATTCTTTTGCGCTATAGCCATTCAATTTTTATTTCTGACGCGTGGGCACTGTTTTTGCAACTTGTCCGGCACTTTTTTGCTGTACTAGAAAAGAAAATTGTCTCGATGAATCATAGAGATTTTTACATCATTGTATAGCGTAACTTCTGCTCTTTCACGTGGTAAAATGTTATTTTTCAAATCGTTTACTTTAGAGAGATATAAACATTCTTGCCAACATCGTCAAATTTTGTCGTTTTCCTTGCAAAGTGGGCCGACAGTCTTGCAATCTGAATCGGGTAAGGCAAAGTGGGCCCTTCTTAAATATAGCACTGTTTGACAATAATTATGCATTAAGTGAGAGTAAATAGCGACAGAACGGGTATGGATAGGTGGAAACTGGAGAGGAGACATTGATCTTGGGCTAGTGAGGGTCACGTTAACCTTAAAATTAAAGAAAACTCCTAAATTTTATAGTATATTCACCATTTAAAAGCGGATCTTGTGCAATTTTGTACCATTCTGGGAATCTATGGCACTATTTCTTTGAAGATTAAACGGATTAGACTAGAGTTAATCCACATTAAAGAAATAGTACCTCAGGATAAACGGATTGAAATTATCCAGTGCCTTAAACGAGTTAAAAGGATTAAATTAAATCTTGTTTAATTAATGCACCTAGGATTAAATTTTTAATTTATAATACTTTTCCTTAATTCACCGTTCGGATTAAAAAATCAATGAGTTAATCATAATCCGTCCTGCTGCTAATCCGTCATAATCGCTGCTTGTTTAAAGATTAATTTTAGTCGGTTTAATCCGCCAAGTGCTTTTTCAACAAGTTTTTTAATC
>JASAND010010348.1:0-21105 GCA_030248195.1 Trissonchulus latispiculum
GACCTTCCGTGTAATCAAGTGCAGAGCGTTTTCTGTCACTAGACCGGAGAGCAGAGCGTTTTCTGTCTCTGGAGACTAGCAACTTCATTACATATAGTCATAACTGTATAGCTTCTGCCAGACTCTTAGGAATTGGGAAAAACTGCCCTGACCGGAAATTTCGAATTTTTGCATCGGGATTGCGCGGAGGATGTTAGAACGCTAAAAGAACATGTTTCGGAAAGTTTCGTCAAACTTCATCTTGATTTACGCCGCCAACCAACAGTACGTGCCCAAAAGGAATCACCACCTTAAATTTAACTCTGCTTATTTTTAACTCTTATAACTCAGCAGGGATAAAAATCAAAGAGTTAAAGCAGCTTAAACTAGCAGAGTCAAAATTAATTAAATAAATTAATGAATGAAAATGAATGAAACAAGAAAAGTTTTAAAACTGGGGGCCTTTTCAAGAAAGGGTTGAGTAGAGTAGAGTAGAGTGGAGTAGAGTAGAGTTAAAATTAACTCATTTGATGAAAGCAAGGAGTTAATTTATCTCTGCGTGTTTCAGCTCTCTGTAACAATGCAAGGTTTAACGCTGTAGAGCTAAAAGGAGTTAAAAATGACAGAGTTAAGATAACCCTCATGGTTTCATGAATAGAGTTAATTTTAACTCTGCTTTAAAGGGCAGAGTTTTAACTCTTTTCTTGAATCCACGCGGAGTAAATTAAATTGTATTAAATTGTAAGTATTAAAATTGTAGAGACACATTTATGAAGAAAAAAGATATTGTCTAATATTTTTCTACTGGTTTTTGATCCCATAAAAATTCAGTAGAGAATTCAAAATTCGACTTGAAATGGTTGCTCTTGAAATCACAATTGGGATAACAATTGACCCTGTAATTCTGTGGAGCATCTTCCTCTTCTTCTTCCATTGCAGGTCCATCGTGCATGGTCTTCCGCAATGTGGAGAATCGCCAAACCAGCACACGTCTTCGCAGGTTGTGGAGCATCATCAATTGCAGCTAAGTTCGAGTAACATTAGTCTAGATGTTCTTTCAAAAGTCTAAAGGATCAAGTTTTCTTTAAGTTTACAGTAATTTTCAATTTTTAAAATTACTTGTGTTGTTTAATCATAACAAAATCAGCTGTTTAATTAATCCACTTTTTGGAAAAAATTTGAAATTTGTATTGGTTGTAATGTTCCGTTGATTTGGTTGGGGTTAATAAATATAAATAAATAAGGTCACATAAATTTGCCCAAAAAATATTCAAATTTTGGCCCGTTTTCGCACCGTCGGAGCGACTAACCCAACCCACAGTGTTGGGGGGGGGTGCCCCCCCGCCCACCTTACGACTACGAGTCACACCTACATATGGGCCCGACCATAGGTGTAAGGTGGGGGGGGGGGTTGGGGGGGGTAGCCCCCCCCAAGCCTTTTTTCAACCCTCCCCCAAAACTTTTTGGGGGGGGGACGTCCCCCCCCCCCACCTGGGGGGGGGGGGTAGTCGCGCCCAAGGCGCGGAAAATGGCCAAAAATTGGGTATTTTTAGGGTAAATTTTGAAAAAATTTTCAAAAAGGTCGAAATTTTTGGCTTGAACTGTTTATTATTATGAGAAATACACGTTTTTAACTGTATTATGGATCTTATGACTCAATATTGACCCTATTTTGGACTTGGAAACATGTTGGCAATCAAGTTTTTGAGTTTAAAACCACTGTCTAATGTTAAAATTACTTTATGGTTAGATGTGTTTCATCATTAGAAACGGCTGAAAATGCGATTTTTGGCATAAAAAATGAAAAATTTTTTTGGGGGAGGGTTTGGGTTGGGGGGTGGTGGGGGGGGGGGTTGGGGGGGGTCGCCAGCGGGGGCCCCCCCCAGAAAAGGTTGGGGGGGGGGGGGCCCCTCCCCCACCCCAAATCTCCGTTACACCTATGGGCCCGACCCAAAAATCCGGCGACTATTTTTGGGAAATCCAAAAGTTTTGCCTAATTTTAGCAAATTTTACCTTCAATTTCCAAACGGTTTCTCCAATTTCAGCAAAAATTTTACAATTTTCAACAAAGTATGCCGATTTTTAAAAAAATTTAAAACACTTAAACTGCATATAAACAACTAAAATTTTTCGGGGGGGGGATCGAAACCCCAGAGGGAGGGGACCAAATCTCAAAGGGGGGGGGCAGTGTTTTTGTTTTGTTCGGTCACTTTTGCGCTCTTCTGCGCCCTGTCCCAAAATTTGCACAGTTTGTTAAAATAACTGCGCATAATAATAATAGTAATGCTTAATGCAAAATATAATATATACTAAAACCGCAATAGCAAATATTTCATTTAATTTTTGAAATTGCGGTTTTATACATAATTAGCAATTCCACCATCACCATCAGCACCATCATAGGTGTAATTGGGGGGGGGGTAACCCCCCCCCAGCCATTTTTCCAAACCCCCCCAGAAATTTTTAGTCGCGCCGAAGGCGCGAACATTGGCCAACAATTGGGCATTTTTAGGGCAAATTTTGCAAAATTTTTCAAAAAAGTTAAATTTCTGGCTTATCGTGTTTATTATCGCGAGAAATACACGTTTTTACCTGTATTATGGTCTTCTAGACTCAATATTGACCTTATTCTGGACTCAGAAACATGTTGGCAATCAAGTTTTCGAGTTTAAAAACACTGTTTAATGTTAAAATTACTTAATGATTTCTTGTTTTTCGCCTTTCGGCATTAGCAATGGCTGAAAATGCGATTTTTGACATAAAAATAGAAAAATTTTTGGGGGAGGTTTGGGGGGGGTCGTTGGAGGTCTAAAAAGGCCCCCCCCCAAATTCCGGGGGAGGGGGCCATAGGTGTAATTGGGGGGGGGGGTTTGTTTGAACCCCCCCCCCAGAAATTTTGGGGGGCCCCCGGCCCCCCCCCCCACCCAACTGGGGGGCTGGCTTTTTCCTCCCGGGGGGGGGGTGGGGGCCCCCTCCAGAAATTCGTTCCCCCCCAGACTTGGGTCGCCCCCCCAGGATTCGGGCCTTCCCCCCAGAACTCTAAAATGCCCGGAAAAATAGGGTTTTGAGGGTAAATTTTGAAAAATTTTTTATTTTTTTTTAAAAAAGGATTTTTACTCATTTTTAAGCATTTTTTAGCTATTCTAAGCTTAAATTTAAGTTAAAAATAGTTAATTTTTTAGCTTAGCAGCAAAAAATAGCTATTTTTAGGCATTTTTTGAAAAAATTTTCTTCCCCCCCCAGAAATCCGAGCCCCCCCAGACCTGGGGGGGGGACCCCCCCAGAAATTTTTGCCTAGGAAAAAGCCAGGGGGGGGGTAGTCGCGGCGGAAAATGGCCAAAATTTGGGCATTTTTAGGGTAAGTTTTGCAAAATTTTTCAAAAAAGTCCAAATTTTTGGCTTAACGTGTTTATTATCGCAAGAAATACACGTTTATAACGGTTTTATGGACTTCTAAACTCAATATTGACCTTATTCTGGACTCAGAAACATGTTGGCAACCAAGTTTTCGAGTTTAAAAGCACTGTCTAATGTCAAAATTACTTAATGCTTTCATGTTTTTCGGCATTAGCAATGGCTGAAAATGCGATTTTTGGCATAAAAATTGAAAAATTTTTTGGGGGGGGGGGGTTTGGCGGTTTGGGGGGGGGGGTCGTGGGGGGTCTAAAAAGGGGGCCCCCCAAAATTCCGGGGGAGGGGGGCCCCCCCACCCCAAATCCCCGTTACACCTATGGAGGGGCCCCCCCCAACCCAAATCCCCGTTACACCTATGAGCACCATAATAGCTCATATTGCATTTTATTTGCGACTGCAAGGAGCATTTTTCCTACTTGTATACCTGTGGTGCGACGCTTAAACGACGTACGCTTAAACTGCAGAAAATAAGCAAATTTTAGAAATTTCCAAAATTTGCCTGTTTACGTGTTAAACGTGTTAAAGTTACGTGTTAAACTCCAAAGTCTATAGCCATGGGGGGAAAACCCACATTTTTGGATTTTGGCTGGAACTTTTTTTTTTATTATAAGGGTTATCTGAGAACTTTATATATATACCATCGTACTTGGCGTACTTAGAACTTTCTTTTAAGCCTATTTGCGCTTCTCTAAGTTGTACCGTTAGAGCGGTATAATGCAAAAAGTAGCGGGGGAAAAAACCCAATGGGGGGAAAAACCCAAATGGGGGGAAAATAAACCCACCCCTCACAGGTCTTAAAAATTGTTCTATCGCAATTCTGTGCCGTGCCGGCCGAGTGGTTAAGGCGTTCGACTTTGGATCCGATAGTCCGAGGTTCGAATCCCCGCTGCCACAAGGCTTTCACAAATCCCCTTGAGCAAGGGACTAAGCACATATCGGTTCGCCGTGGGCTCTAGCCAACCCAGCTATCCATCCTTAGTTGGTCGGTAAATGGGTACCACTGATGTGGGAAGGTAACAGGAGACCGTGTAGGGCATCTGCCTTGAGGAGCTGGCCCCTCCTCCACGGTTGTAGTCATCATTCGACACTCCTGGCTCAAGGGCTGTGTATCCGGGGATGAGCACCGGCACCCTAGACCCTGACAAGGGTAGGAGAATTCTCCGGGGGTTACCTTTTTTTACCTTTTACCTATCGCAATTCTGACACTTCCAGTGTAAAATTCAACCCTTTTTTAGTTAGTATGAACCAAAAAACCCGATCTAAGTGGCTTTTTTTGAGATCTCATGTGCCGTTGAAAATGCTGCATCAACTGGCCAGGTTTCATAAAGTTTAACACATAAACATAGGGCAATTTTTGAAAAATGCTAAAAATGATGTAATTAAAACTTATTATTCTATCGTGTAGAGAATGGTTTTTTACGTAGACTTGGCTGTTAAAATCCACAATTGTACCTGTATTGGGTCCTCCAGCTGCGAAATGGCACTTTTAAGGTTTTTAGCCCCTAGCTAGCCAGGTAAGCAAAATTGTCCGAATCTGACCGCATAGGATGACGCAGCGTGCTCGATAGTATAGCAAGCTTAACAAAAAAAATCACCCGAAATTTTAACAAAAAAAATCACCCCGCCCTGACTCACAGGAAAGTCGCAGAGACCCAAATTTTTGCATGGTGATAGCCACACATCTCGACATTACGGCCTGTGAGTTTGAGCCCCTAGGTCCATGCGTTCAGAGCAGACCTTTAAGTGAGGGTACCCAAAAGTGACCTCAAAAACGTTCATGACCGAAGTTCGAATTTCGGCTGCTATTTACTAAGGGAAACCCTAGGCAACCCATATTGTGCATGTGACATGTCCTGACTGTGGGCTATCGATACATATATAGAAGTTCCCAGTCGGACCTCTGAGCCGTCCTGGGGTGGGTGATTTTTTTGTTAAAATTGTAACAAATATAAAATCATTTTTATGTTGTGTTACTCAAGTCAGAACAGCAGCTAGAGCAAAACTAACGTCAAATTCGAGCTCAGCGGCCTCGAAAACCCTTATATGCGTTGTTTTTGAGGTTGTCTGGCACTTCTGGTAGTCCAACCTGGTAACCAGCCGGGCCTGAACCGTCCGACGGTAAACGTGATCCCAGAAGTCAGTATTAGCCCATAGTTACCTAAAAACTAATGCCAGATTTGAATTCAGCGCCCTGGAAAACCCCCTAGGACATGTTTATAGCCACTTCGGACTGTCCAGTTGGTACCTGGAGGGTCAGGACGGGTCCGGCAGGGGTCACGTGACCGTGGGTCATACCCACCAACATATGAAATTCTGAGTTTCTCTGCCAAAATGCCTGGAAATAGGTTATAATCACCCACAGACACAAAAAACAACGTTTTAGCCTTTAAAACGGCACTTTAGAGCCCCCTGACTTCATATTGGACGCTGTCGGGGGCCATCAGTGACCACTAAGACTTCGGCGGGGTCAGTTGCCTTAGTTGGAGCACTAGGTTAGCGGTTTTGGGTTCTAAATACGTTATTTAGTGTGCTCTATCCAAAACTGATGAGAAAAAGTTGCTATCTGCTGTCTGGGATCCGATCCGCCACTGATTTTTTTTGTTAAACCTTTAACAAAAAAATCACACATTTTGGTCTACTGCAACTTACTGGTAGGTCGTAGAGCAACGAAACTGAGGTGGTTTTAAAGCTTAGCCCAAGACCTATCCATGGCTCCTCAAAGTAATCGATTTGGTTTAGTTTTGCGAAAGTTCCAGCCAAAAAACCGAATTTTGATTTTTTTGTTAAGCTTGCTATACCGTGCTATAGTCTCTAATTGTTTCCGTGTTGAGTTGTTAAAAAAAATTTTCAAAAAAATTTGGGTGGGTTTCCCCCCCCAAAGTGGGTTTTTTCCCCGCCTCGTTTGGCAATGTGCCAGACTAACGGTACAGCGGATCGGTCTAATTTTGGCTGTGTGCATAGAGGAAGAGTTGCCATCATTGCAGATATTTGCAAAACTTTTCTAGCCCAACCCAGTCAAAAGTTACATCGGTCCAAACTTTTGGTAAATTTTTGGATGGTTGAACCAAAAAGTAGTTGTCATTTTCAAAATGTCATAAAATAAGCAGGAGTGAACCAAATGACTTGATCTTTGCATACATAGGTTAGAAAGAGTCGCGCTTCTTGCTGCTATGTTTTGGAGCTCATATCTCCAACCCATGACCCAGGAGGCGGGTGGGTTTTTTCCCCCCAAAAAGGGGGTGGGTTTTTTCACCCCATGGCTATATTTGACATGAATTTTTGCAAAGAATATTGAAAAATATATATCTGAATATTTTTTGATTCAGATGTACTAAAAATGACCCGCTCTTTCGAATGGTATAGTCAAAACTGTTCTGGCATGATGCTTCCAGCAAAAATTTCGGCTGGGTTTTTCCCTGCCCATTGGTTTTTTCCCATCATCGGTTTGGTCGAAAATCTTTCACCAACCGTAAAGTGCTAGAGAGACGCTTTATAGCTCATTTTGAAGCTCTTCGCAAGGCCTCCATGGTAGTTATCGTTAGATTTTCGATTTGTCGCTTAATAAGAAAGTTACAGCTAAAATTCGAAAATTTGGTTTTTTCCCGCCGCGCTATATAGTATATACATAATAAAAGGATTTGTGTATTTGTGTGTTGCTTGTACAGATAACAGATATTGTTTATATGTGTATACGTATATATGTCTACGGCAAAGCAGGTTTGCAGGTACGGACCTAGTTGTTATCGGAAGAACAGCAAGCATTCTACACAGTTTCTGCATCCCTGGAGAAACACTCAGGTCAGAGGCGTCGGATTATCTACCTATTCAATGTTACGTATATATATATCATGGTGGAGCTCGGAGAGCCCCCCATAATACGAGCTATAAAGGCACTTTTGGGATTTGAAAAAGTGCTAATTAGGCATAGCTAATTAACGGGAAGAAATTAAGAGCTAATATATACAGTACAGCTCATTCCAAAGTGCGTTTGAACCGAAATCCCATATCTGGCGAAATTTCGCGAGCGCACGCGAAATTCGCGAAGGCTTTGCGACATTTGTGTATATTTTTCGCGATATGTCGTACCAAAATTTGAATTTCGCGAAGTCGCATGCGAAGTTCGCGTAACTTCGCGAAATTTCCCCAGATTTAGCGAAAGCATTTCGCGAAATTTCTTCCCTTTCGCGAAAACGTGTCGCGATCTTCGCGGAACACTTCGCGAAGTTCGGTAGCTAAAGTTTTGTTAGCTATTTTGAGGGGTTTTCTCCATATCTACCAAAATTCTGGGTAAATTTTAAATTGTAGCTTTGGCTCAAATTTATCTCTTCGCGAAATGTCGCGTAATTTACGCGACACGCGACGTTGTGCGACATTTCGCGAAGTTGTCGCGACATCTGCGAAAACGTTTTGTGGATTAACGTCTTTTGGAGAATCCTAAGTTATGAAGTTTTGGCTTGCGGATATAGAGAAGACCAAGAGAAGTTAGAGCTAAGGTATGTGTCACCCGCTTTTCCCATTTCTGTTACGATTTCCCCCAAAGTTCTCACAACTTACTTTCAAATACTTTCAAATGAAGACTATTACTGCACCACTCGTTGCCACCGCATTCTTCTGTTCACATTCACATAAAGTTTGCACCATTATTACTCATTCATTACTTGGAGTTAGGAAGTAGAGATGAGGACGAGCCGGACTTTTCCGGCTCGGCTCGGCTCGGCTCGCGAGAAAGTCAGGTCGGCTCGGCTCGGCTCGGCTCGCAGTCATACTCGGCTCGGCTCGGCTCGGAAAAATTTTGAAGATGGGTCGGCTCGGCTCGCCAAGCTTGAAATTTCAAATTCGCCATATTGCATGGATTTTTTATTTTGTTCCTTGTTGTCTTGGTCAAATTTATTATCGAAGTCGTAACCACTTATGTAAGTCGTAACAAGTTAAGATTTATCTTTAGCCTCTCAAGATCATATTTTATACTCGAATACTAGAAGCAGTTACAACTTTTTCGCTATCTGATAAAACAAAAATACTACAAACTAGGGGGGAAAATGCCCTCGACGGGCAACCAACTTGGTAGAATAGGGAAAGACTTGAATGTTAAATACACGGTGCATGGTTACAACTGAGATTTTGCTGAAGCGGAAAAATGCCTTTTCTCAGCGACTAAAATGACAGAAACCAGCTTTGTGCGCCGAATAGGGAATCTACTCGGCGACTAAAATGAAAGAAACCAGCTTTGTGCGCCGAATAGGGAATCTACTCGGCGACTAAAATGAAAGAAACCAGCTTTGTCGCCGAATAGGGAATTCCCTCCTTCCGCCCTATTCGCGCGAACTTCTCTTTTTGTTTGGAGGAAATATATAGGCAATTATTCTGTTGGGAACTGGTAACGTAAGCATTGCGCTCAATATGACATTTCCCGTACCGGTTGCGTGGAGGCTAGGGGTGGCGCTAGATTAATTTCTTTTTGAGCTACCTGATCCGTAAATATTTTATGCATACAACCGCTAGCAGGACCAACAGAAAGCAACAATAAGTATATATGCAGTTTAAACAATTTGTGGTCGACAGTCCTTGTGCTAAAACATATACAATCAATCGCATTTCATTTTATATAGCAAGCTTAACAAAAAAAAAATCACCCGAAATTTTAACAAAAAAAAAATCACTCCGCCCTGACTCACAGGAAAGTCGCAGAGACCCAAATTTTTGCATGGTGATAGCCACACATCTCGACATTACAGCCTGTAAGTTTGAGCTCCTAGGCCCTCTCCATGCGTTCAGGGCAGACCTTTAAGTGAGGGTACCCAAAAGTGACCTCAAAAACGTTCATGACCGAAGTTCGAATTTCGGCTGCTATTTACTAAGGGAAAACCCTAGGCAACCCATATTGTGCATGTGACATGTCCTGACTGTGGGCTATCGATACATATATAGAAGTTCCCAGTCGGACCTCTGAGCCGTCCTGGGGTGGGTGATTTTTTTTTTGTTAAAATTTTAACAAATAAAAAATCATTTTTATATTTTGTTACTAAAGTCAGAACAGCAGCTAGAGCAAAACTAACGTCAAATTCGAGCTCAGCGACCTCGAAAACCCTTATATACGTTGTTTTTGAGGTTGCCTGACACTTTTGGGAGGCCAACCTGGTAACCAGCCGGGGCTGGACCGTCCGACGGTAAACGTGATCCCAGAAGTCAGTATTAGCCCATAGTTACCTAAAAACTAATGCCAGATTTGAATTCAGCGCCCTGGAAAACCCCCTAGGACATGTTTATAGCCACTTCGGACTGTCCAGTTGGTACCTGGAGGGTCAGGAAGGGTCCGGCAGGGGTCACGTGACCGTGGGTCATACCCCACCAACATACGAAGTTCTGATTTTCTCTGCCAAAATGCCTGGAAATAGGTTATAATCACTCACAAACACGAAAAAACAACATTTTAGCCTTTGAAACGGCACTTTAGAGCCACCAGACTTCATACTGGACCCTGTCGGGGGCCATCAGTGACCACTAAGACTTCGGCGGGGTCAGTTGCCCTAATTGGAACACTAGGTTGGTGGTTTGGGGTTCTAAATACGTTATTTAGTGCGCTCTATCCAAAACTGATGAGAAAAAGTTGCTAGCTGCTCTCTGGGATCCGATCCGCCACTGATTTTTTTTTTGTTAACGGGTGATTTTTTTTGTTAAACCTTTAACAAAAAAAAATCACACATTTTCATCTACTGCTACTTACTGGTAGGTCGTAGAGCAACGAAACTGGGGTGGTTTTAAAGCTTAGCCCAAGACCTATCCGTGGGTCCTCAAAGTAATCGATTTGGTTTAGTTTTGCGAAAGTTCCAGCCAAAAAACCGAATTTTGATTTTTTTTTTGTTAAGCTTGCTATATAATGTTTGATTGTATCAATTCTCGGCAAGATCAGCACAGAGCACACACACACACACACACACACACACACACACACACACACACACACACACACACACACACACACACACACACACATATATATATATATATATATATATATATATATATATATATATATATGTATATGCTCTCAATGTTTCTGATAGCACATCGAAGACAGCGTATTTATGTCTGTGAAAACCTTGACTTACGTAAGTGCTTGATAAAGCTGTTGTTTTGCATTCTGAAGTAATTCTGCCATTCTGAAGCTCTCTCATTATTCAGCAAAGCAACACATAACAGGCTTCAAAGTTTGCGCGAATAGGGCGGAAGGAGGGAATTCCCTATTCGGCGACAAAGCTGGTTTCTTTCATTTTAGTCGCCGAGTAGATTCCCTATTCGGCGCACAAAGCTGGTTTCTTTCATTTTAGTCGCCGAGTAGATTCCCTATTCGGCGCACAAAGCTGGTTTCTGTCATTTTAGTCGCTGAGAAAAGGCATTTTTCCGCTTCAGCAAAATCTCAGTTGTAACCATGCACCGTGTATTTAACATTCAAGTCTTTCCCTATTCTACCAAGTTGGTTGCCCGTCGAGGGCATTTTCCCCCCTAGTTTCGCTTATTTTTCCGCTGCAGAGAAAATCATGTCAGAGAAGTTGCATATATACACAATGTAAGCAAAGCTAGCTACCGTAAACAGGCTGGATGAAAAACGTTATAGTTTAACTGAATTAACTGAATGTATTTGCTGAAACGGAAAAATGCCTGTTAATAGCCGTTTCAGAACTTTATACACGGTGCGTCATCTTAGGCTGGAAGGCTACTGTTCATGGCCTCTACCGAACATTACACACGGAGCGTTATCTTAGGCTGGAAGGCCACTGTTCATGGCCTTTTCAGAACTTTTTACACGGTGCGTCATCTTAGGCTGGAGGCCACTGTTCATGGCCTCTACAGAACATTATACACGGAGCGTTATCTTAGGCTGGAAGGCCACTTTCATGGCCTTTTCAGAACTTTTTACACGGTGCGTCATCTTAGGCTGGAAGGCCACTGTTCATGGCCTCTACAGAACATTATACACGGAGCGTTATCTTAGGCTGGAAGGCCACTTTCATGGCCTTTTCAGAACGTTTTACACGGTGCGTCGTCTTAGGCTGGAAGGCCACTTTCATGGCCTTTTCAGAACTTTTTACACGGAGCGTTATCTTAGGCTGGAAGACCACTGTTCATGGCCTTTTCAGAACTTTTTACACGGTGCGTTATCTTAGGCAGGAAGGCTATTTTAAAAGCCAACCAGCACCGTAACCTTGGATATGCAGTTATATATATACATGACAACTAGGTTTTTTTTTTGGTCAAAAATAGCGTCGTTTGCAGAAATGAACAATAGTTTTGACGACGCCAAAATAAAAATGACGAAAGAATGACCAAGCCAAAATGTGGAAGTAGCACTCAAATTTAAAAAAGAATGCAAAGTTTCTATTATGTTTTAACAGTGATTTTTCAAAAAATTCTCAGATTTTGGGGGCTGCCGCCCCCAAACCCCCGCTCTATATGGCCCTTTTGGTTTATGTTAACCTTCGACTATGTTTGAATAGTCAATCAGTATATCTATATACAAAGCCATAGATTACGAGACTTCATGCTACATCCTTCAATTGCGTTTTGATGCATGCTTCTCATACCATTTTCGCTGAATATTTTCTTTGAAAAATGAAAACTTTCTCTTCGGATTATCTCGGCTAGAATGGAATGAGAGCTTATATATACGTATATATACGTACGGACCAGGATGTTTAAGAAAGTTTATTATATAAATGTTATAACTACTAGGGATGGATCTGGAGGGTAGCCCCGTCGTCGCGATTTGAAGGTAGGAAAAAGCAAACAGGAAAAATAGAAAAAAGGGACGTCAACAAAATTTCGCTCGCGCGTATGCGCATATTTTCAAAGTTTTTGCCAGATTTTTGGATAGAAAAAGCTTAAAATGTCGTGCGATTTTAGCAAAAAATTATTATTTTCGCTCAAAAAACTGTAAATTTTTAAAAATGTTCTTGTTTCTGCAAAATGAAAAGAATTAAAGATTTTAAGAATGATTTCATCTAAAAAGGAAAAAATCTCTTCAACTTCTGGGGGGCTCCGCCCCCCAGACCCCCCAAACTGTATCGGGTTGTTCTCGTCATTGTTAATGCTCAAAGACATGATACATACAATGACACCAGATATTATTATATGAGTATATAAGTTAGCATGTATATTAGCGGAACAATGTGAAATATGAAGTAACACACGCCAACAATGTAAAATTCAACCAAAATTAGGAATTATAACCTAAAATCAAAACAAAACTGCATTTCTGCAAAAATTTATTTTTGACGTTGGACAAATAAAAATGACGTTCAGAAAATAAAAATGACGAAAATTTGATGAAATCCGATTTTGAAAAAAAAAACGCTGCATGACAAAAGTTGCTCTGCTCATTTTGGGCTTTCACTTAAAACCAAATTTGACAACTTTTGGAAATTTTGATTTTTGACCAATTAGGACCCCTTGCCAGGGCGCCACAGGTCGCTAGAGACCAA
Organism: Trissonchulus latispiculum; assembly: GCA_030248195.1. Taxonomy (NCBI): domain Eukaryota; kingdom Metazoa; phylum Nematoda; class Enoplea; order Enoplida; family Ironidae; genus Trissonchulus; species Trissonchulus latispiculum. The sequence continues at coordinate 12,873 of JASAND010010348.1, forward strand.
TTTGGAGGGGTCCTCCAATGAGATAAAATGTTCGCCTCACCAAGGGCTTTCATTTGATACCAAACTTGAAAACTTTTCAAAAAAATCGATTTTGGACCGGTCTGGACCCTGGTCACGGCGCCACAGGCCGCTGGGTCCACTTTGGAGGGGTCCTCCAATGACAAAAAATGTTCGCCTCACCAAGGGCTTTCATTTGATACCAAACTTAGCCACTTTTGGAAAAATCGATTTTTGGCCATTTTGGACCGGTCCGGTCCCTGGTCAGGGCGCCACAGGCCGCTGGATCCACTTTGGAGGGGTCCTCCAATGACAAAAAATGTTCGCCTCACCAAGTTCTTTCATTTGATACCAGACTTGGCCACTTTTGGAAAAATCGATTTTTGGCCATTTTGGACCGGTCCGGACCCTGGTCAGGGCGCCACAGGCCGCTGGGTCCACTTTGGAGGGGTCCTCCAATGACAAAAAGTATTCGCCTCACCAAGGGCTTTCATTTGATACCAAACTTGGAAATTTATTTAAAAAACCGATTTTTGACCAGTCCGGACCCTGGTCAGGGCGCCACAGGCCGCTGGGTCCACTTTGGAGGGGTCCTCCAATGACAAAAAATGTTCGCCTCACCAAGGGCTTTCATTTAATACCAAACTTAGCCACTTTTGGAAAAATCGATTTTTGGCCATTTTGGACCGGTCCGGACCCTGTTCAGGGCGCCACAGGCCGCTGGGTCCACTTTGGAGGGGTCCTCCAATGACAAAAAATGTTCGCCTCACCAAGGGCTTTCATTTAATACCAAACTTAGCCACTTTTGGAAAAATCGATTTTTGGCCATTTTGGACCGGTCCGGAGCCTAGTCAGGGCGCCACAGGCCGGTGGATCCACTTTAGAGGGGTCCTCCAATGACAAAAAATGTTCGCCTCACCAAGGGCTTTCATTTGATACCAGACTTGGCCACTTTTGGAAAAATCGATTTTTGGCCATTTTGGACCGGTCCGGACCCTGGTCAGGGCGCCACAGGCCGCTGGGTCCACTTTGGAGGGGTCCTCCAATGACAAAAAATATTCGCCTCACCAAGGGCTTTCATTTGATACCAAACTTGGTCACTTTTGGAAAAATCGATTTTTGGCCATTTTGGACCCGGTCCCCGGTCCGGACCCCTGGCCAGGGCGCCACAGGGGTCCGGGCGAAACCTACTATAGCCTACAGGGTATTTTTTACAGGGGGGGGCGGGGGGCCCCCCCCCCGAAATTGACCTTCCCCCCCCCCCGAAAATGCCTTCCCCCCCGAAATCGCCCCCTCCCGGGATTTTTGCTTCCCCCCCCCCCCCCGGGATTTTTTGGAGGCCCAAATTTTTGCCAAAAATAGGCCAATTTTCAAAAATTTTCCGGCTTCGCCGGAGATTTTTTCGAAAAAATAGCTATTTTTAGCTTAAATCCTGGCATTTTTGAGAACTTTTTGCGTTTCACCATGCAAAATACGCCAAAAAATACCAATTTTTGGCTCATTTTTGCAAAAAAATCGCCCCCCCCCCCGAAAATTTCTTCCCCCCCCCGGGCCCGGGGGGGGGCCCCCCGGGAAGCCCCCCCCCCCCCCCGAAAAAAAATGCCTAAAAAATACCCTGGCCTATGCTGTAGTGCTCCCGCACCCCACCCCAAACCCCAAATAAGAGAGACCTGCTCACTGTAGATGTTTCTGTAGAAGAGGTTAAAGTTGGAGTTGCGACACGGTAGGGCCCACCACCATCAGGGTGCCCCCCAGCCACATGGATAGGTCCTAGAGCGAAACTAATGGGCCATTTAGATTCACCATATAGGGGTTCCTATTCGAATACGAAACCTCAGCCCAGCAGCTCTTATGTATAGGGCTGCCTACTCAGTAGGCCCAGACCCCCCCTTTTACACACTAACTTTTGACCCCTGGCCAGGGCGCCACAAACCACCGAGCAGCACCATCTCACTTCCCGGAACCCTTCACCCTTGGGCCATGCCACATGAGCCATATGAGAGCCCGGCTTCGCTCGCTCCGTTCTATTTCGAAGTGCAATTATTTTCGGACTTTGTTTTTTTTCGTGGGTCACCTGGGGGGTCCCCACCTTGGGGGTGGGGCCATCTGGGGAGGTCCGGGAACCGCGAAAAGTAATTTCCCCGGAATTGCGGAACTTTTTGTACAAAAAAACTTAAAATAGTACGGCTCTGAAGGGTCTTCCGACCTGCACCCCTGGGGGGAAAAAAATGGAGAGAAACGCGGCCTGCGCAGGGGGCCAATTTTCATATCTCAAGATCTACCCGGCCGATCCGGCTGAAATTTTCACAGCATGTACCCCTGCCCACAGGCTCTTCACACACCAAGTTTGAGCCCGATCGGTCCACTCCTCCGCTGGCCACAGGCCAAACAATGTCCAGATTATACACATTGCGTCAAATTTTCCCTATTCTAGGGGGAGCGCTAACGCGCTCCCCCTAATACCCAGAAACACGGAATAATGGAATTTACAGGTAAGATTTTTATGAAACCAAAACGGGGACGAAAAAATGAAATAAGTCAAAGGTTTTTCTTACTAAAAGTATATCAATACCATACACAAGTTGGCGTCAAGGACAGCCTAATATTAAGATTAACATTTGCTTGGAAGGTATCGAAAAAGCTAAAGAAAATTATTGGCAATTATTATTAGTCTTCACTGAAATTATTGGCAATTTTACTTAAACAAGTTCCAAAATATAGATGGGAAATTTGGTCGAATTACTATTTTTTTGGGTCGGCTCGGCTCGGCTCGGCTCGGAGCTTCAGTTCTCCGGCTCGGCTCGGCTCGGGAGAAATAGCTGCCGGCTCGGCTCGGCTCGCCCGCCGAGCCGAGCCGAGCCGAGCCGCGAGCCAAAATCCTCATCTCTATTAGGAAGCCATTTTTACGTCAAAATGCAGCGTTACATTTGCTCTTTCTAATGAATGCAACAAAACTAGCTTTAGTTCTTGGAAATTATTTTACAGCATTTTCGAAATAATTTAATTTTCCAGATTTTTTGCAGACTAAAGTAAATTTTTTCGTGAGGCATCGGCCACATCATTCGATTCCACTATCAAATAGCTGGGGACCCTTTTTTAATTATTATGAAACCGCTCTTCGTTGTAAAGAAATTAGCTAAAATGTATGCGCAACCTGGATTTTGCCTACTTTTCCCAACTTTGGCAAGCGACAATTGTAGCTAGAAAGAAGCAATCGGGACAACTAAAAAAGGGTCCCTGGGTATTTTAGTGTAGAACACGTCCAGTAAGTGCACAGTAAGTGGCAACCATCTAGCTTGCATAGTAAATGCTCCACAATCGCTGGAAGAAATTTGGTCATGTTTTTGCAAAAACTACATTTTCTATGATAGCAGCGAACGGGGTAGCAGTTAGAAGATTATACTGTCACGGATAATCGGTCTCGACGAGACCTTCAAATTGACACCCGTAGTTCAATTTTGCGGCCTACGTAGCGCAAGAAATGGCGGATTATTTGATTTCTGCAAAAATGACAAGTTTTCAAAGCCAAAATAGGAAAATCGACTATATCTCACGATAGAGAAAAGCTAGAAAGGTACTTCAAAAAGCAAAAATGTAGAGCTCAACAAGATCTTTCGAATGAATATAATCATAGCTGTACAGCAACTGCCTAACTGTCAAAAATTGACAAAAACCACCCTGTACGGAGACGTCGAATTTTTGAAGCGGGATTGCGCGGAGGGTGTTAGAATGCTAAAAGAACTTATTTTGGAAAGTTTCATCAAATTTCATCTTGATTTAAACTGTCAATCAACAATATGTGCCCAAAAGGAATCACCACCTTAAGATAACTATATATTATAATTTTAGTTTACTTTTATTCTGTTTGCATGTATTCAAGAGAAAAAGTCAAATAATTTTCAAAAATTGCTCTGCTTGTCTAAATTATTGTGAAACTTGACTGAATCTAGCTATGAGCTTACATAGGTTAGCTTTAAAAACTGGTCTTCAGTTTTTAAATTTTGCCCATGGGTGACCTTAGCTTGTAATTACTTAATTATTTGGTTCTAGCAGACTTTGTGAGAATGCAAATTTTTGTACCATTTTGGAGATTTTTTGTCTCGTTGCAATATTTAAATTTTCATCCATTAAACATATAAAGACTAAAGTCTTTTTCACACTTTTCAAAGAAAGTTGAATTAAACGAATTTCTCCCAGTTGAAATAAATTTGACCTTTTTGATTAGCTACATCTGGGTTTTTAAATTTTAAGTGACATTTCTTCAGCATATTTATACTTTAAAAACCCTTGCTATACGTATACATATTTTGTTCCAACCATAATGTTTAAATAATTATGTTGCACTCGGCGCGAAAATTGATCACTAAACAAACAGCCAAAATCTTATTCTATGCGATTTAAACAATTGGGACAGTTAGTTTTAAGCTAAAACTGACAAGTAATTATATATATAATAAAACAGTGCACTATAATTCTGAAATAGCAAAGGTATATGACAAGGTTTCATTTAAATTTATTATTAAGCATCCTCTACCAACAATTACATAATTTGAAAAGGGAAACGGCGGGCTTGTGCTACCTTTTTCTGAATTATATAAGTATATATAATTTTTCTTGCATAGTAATTCATAACAATGAATTAAGTTGTATATATATTAGACATTATAATTCTAAACAATCTAAGTATATATATAGTGCAATAGCGCCGCAGGCGAAAATGTTTGAGAAAATAATATTCAGTTAGAAGAGAATAGCAATTTTCCAAAAAATGTCAAGAAATTTTCGAAAATTTTGCTTTTTATAATAGGCTAAAATTGGTTCCGGTTCCGGTACGTTTTCAAAAACCGGAACCGGAACCGGAACCAAAAAGTACCGGAACCGGAGCCGGACCCGGAATTCCGGTCGATCCCTACTGCAAGCTGAATTCTGCTAGCTTAATTTATATAGTATGTTAATGTTAATTTGATTATATATATACATCCAGTAGCGTAGGTACAAAAAAATTTCAGGGGGGGGGCGGTTTTGTCCGAGGACTTTTGGGGGGGGGGGTAAAATTTTCCCGTTTTGCGTAACATGCACACTGTGTATTATACTGCAAGTTGTCCTATTAATTCAAAAGTCTTCTGTGGTACAGGTTTTCGACTGGTTACAACTGAAAGCGAAATGGTAAGTCCCAAACAGAGCAGAAGCCCCCCAGAAGTTGAGAAAAATTTTTAAATTTCGCCATTAAACGCTACTGAAACATTTAATTCTTTATAAACGATTTATCAATTGATTAACAAACAACATTTTGTACCTTTATTTGCTATTTTCTACGTTTACTGTCTTGTCCGAAAACTGAAACTGCAAAGCAACTTATATATACACACATTTGTTAGCATGTTTAATGAAAAATAATATTTTTGATAATCGACATGACCGAAATTCGCGCCCGAGGCGCGAAAATTTTTTTAATGGTGTGGAAAATGCATCAATATTGAGCTAATTTAAGCATTACGTAATGTATAATTTGCGCATGTTTCTGATAAAGTTAAACGCCCGCGCTCCGCGCGGGCGTAAAATTTTTCTTTTGCCCAATTTTTTCAGGGGGGCAAAGCCATTATTTTGGGGAGGGCGGCCGCCCCCCCCGTATCTACGCTAGTGTATATATACATCCTCATGATATATAAGTTAAATACCTAGTGGGTAAATGAAATCTGGTCCACGTCTGTCAAATTTGCAATATTTTATGCATGATTTTGAAAAGTTTGGTATACATTTGATGAAATTAAAATAAACTGCAGTGTAAAAAACTAATATGGGCTTTTATGTAAGCACAACACTATGCACAATCAATTAACCCAAAAATTCTGTGAAATATGGTCAAAAGCTGAACTTAGTTCAGATCAAAAATACGGTTAACAAATGTATACTTATAATATGTAGCAAAGAAATCAGCATCTAAAAATAAACAGTTAAGCGATAAAGTATATATCTATACAGCGAGTTGGCATGCTTTTTATTGAATAAACAAGCTGTTCTCAGCTTAAACACAAATTTTTACAATTTTGCCTCCACTAACAGTCGGAGCTCCGCGGAGCTCCGGAGCTCCGGTGCTCCGACAGCCCGCTCCGGCCGGAGCTCCGGAGCGGGCAAATTTCTTGACGCACATCACTAATAGCAATGTTCACAAAACATCACCCCGAAAATTCACAAAAAGTCACCCACCTACACGGCTAACAAGCCGCAGCCGGAAAATTTTCTGCATGGTAATAGCCACAAGTCCCAACCTTAACGTATGTAATGTAAGAAATGAAATTGCCACTTCAGCACCTGAGACCCGAAAAATTTGGGCCTCGGGTGGGATTCGTACCCACGACTTTCGGATGAACGCTCCGACGCTCTGCCAACTGAGCTACCGAGGCTACAGTCCAGAGATGAAACCGGGTCACCGGCAGGGTTTTTTTTGGTCGCCGAACTTTAGGCCAAATGGCCTCAACGACTCAAATTTTTTAGGCCATCAGCCAAAAAATTTAGGCCACTCATATTTTGTTAATTTTTAGGTTGTGCGCCGTGCGGTATTGTACGCATTGTTAAAATTACAGTTATCATGTATTCACGCGTTATATATTCAAAAATCGCTGTTTAACAACAAAAATCGCCATCGTCACTGTTTAACACACCAGAAAAGCTACGTTTTTACCTTAAAAAGGCAGAAACAGAACCTTGTTAGCATCGAAATAATAGTGCACGACAGTATTAATGAATTAATAAATTTTTGTTGAAAATTAAAACAGGTAGGAGCATACGAGTATAGTGAACCAAAGAAAGAAAAAATTAAACTAACAGAAATAAAGTTAAACTACATACTAAAAATAGCATTTCTTCGATGAAATCTTTAGAATAGTAAATGAAATTAAACTAGAATGTGTATTTATAAGTGCAAATAGACAATGTAACTGGCTGACAGCTGGCGCAGCCCAGAAATACAAGTGAAAACGCATAAATTCGCGCCGCAGGCGCGAAAAATTTTTTAGAAAATTGCTGTTTTTACTTAAAAATCAATAAAATTTAACTGGGTTTTCGTCGAAAAATTTAGGCCAAGTGGCCTCAACGGCCAAAATTCTTTAGGCCATCGACTCATAAATTTAGGCCATGGCCTAAGCTATGGCCTAAAAAAAACCTTGGTCACCGGGTCACCGGGTCAGTTCGGGTCACTATATGGACCGGGTCATGAGCTCTGACCCGGTTTTGACCCGGTATTTCTGATTGGGGAATTTTTTGCTGTTATTTCATATCTTTCAGATTTTTTCCAGTTTTCTTACAACTGAAAACTTCAATAATTACTCAAAAAAACTAGCAACAGAAATATTCTTAGCTTAATAGTGCAGATTTTTAAATGCTTGTCGCGGTAGTAGTGTCCTCATAATATTTGTACTGTCATGTCAAGCTTAGATAGTTTTGAAACAACAATGATTTCATTGAATCTTAACTAGAAAATTAATATTATTACATGGGCCCTTATAGCCAGAAATTTTTACTTTAAAATTTAAAATTTTCCATGCTCCATCTACTGTAAGTAATTTTTCACTGATGGAATTCACTTTCATTTTTGGAAAAGGAGTTCAGGCTGTGTGTTTCAAATCTCGGTAAGAAGAAAAATGTCAGCAAAACAAGGTTTACAGATTATGAGTTTTGCTTTGCATGTTTTGCAATTGTTGTGGCTTACTATCTTTAGGAACTAATGGAGTTGTGATTGATTTTATTCATACAATATATTGTCTGAATCCTAGCCAAGCAAGAATATTTCATCTCCGCTGAGTGAAACCTCAACCATACAGCTAAATAAAATATTTTGCTAAAATATATAATGATAAAACACACAAGTGCTAATGTTAAGCCATATAATTGGAATTAGATGATGTGATGGCTTTGGCAAAATGTTTTGTTAAATTTGTTTGATTCAAAAATCTATGTAGTTTACTTCAGATCATATTGAATGCGAAATCGTGCAAATCGGTTTTGATTTATTCCGGTTTACTTACAGTACATACTTTCCAACGTACTAAAGTAAAAGCAAAAAGGAAAGCAAAAATTTTGCCCAACTTCTTAGTTTAGACGCAAAAAATGTCCGGAAAGGTAAAAAAACACTCGCCGCACCCCAATATAAGTATTTTTAATTTTTCCAAGCTTAAACCTGAATTTTCAGAAATACCGGGTCACCGGGTCATCGGGTCACCGGGTCAGGGGTCGACCG
>JASAND010010351.1:0-29368 GCA_030248195.1 Trissonchulus latispiculum
TGTTTAACAATATTGGAATATTGTCAGAGAATCTTTAAAGTGCTAAGAGGACAAGAAAGTAAAATGCTCCTCCGGAGCATGGAAAAGTAATATGGGTGGATGGGGTGAGGTTGCGAAATCAATAGAGGACTAGCTTTGAAAACGTTTAATATGGGCTAGGTTGTAAAAGAAAGGAGGACTAGGTTGTGGGCGAGCTAATATGGGCACAGCGTCGCCGAACAACCCATATTCGCGGGCTTGCACGCTTCGCTTCAGCGTTTGTCACATATAGAACGGTCAACATTATAGTAAAAATGTTGAATGGATAATCTGCGAGAACGTAGTAGTTTGCTTTGGTCAGTTTTAGGCTAGCCATATATATCTTAAATTTAGTTGGACTATGACAAGTATCGGACAGAAAGATAGGGATGTGGCGGTAAAACCATTGGTTCAATCCGGCAGGGTTGCAGTCAATGACAATCGCTATGAAATTATTCTTTAAATATGCTGTCTATATATATATATAAATGCATAAAATGAACACTAGTAAGCTTAGACTTTCTCGAAGGAAAAGTCTGACTGTATAATACATGGAAGTACGAATATTCGGATATAGATTATATCATCTAATTTAGAATCTGGAGCCATAATTTAAAGTCTAGAAATCGATATAGATGAATGTATAATATTTACAGCCCGCGAATATGGGTTGTTCGGCGACGCTGTGCCCATATTAGCTCGCCCACAACCTAGTCCTCCTTTCTTTTACAACCTAGCCCATATTAAACGTTTTCAAAGCTAGTCCTCTATTGATTTCGCAACCTCACCCCATCCACCCATATTACTTTTCCATGCTCCGGAGGAGCATTTTACTTTCTTGTTATATATACAAGAGATATGCAAGAAATCATATTGTATAATACTAGCTTCAGAAAACGTATAGTTAAATACTATTTACGAATATTTGCACGCAGTACGAAAATAAATTATACGTAACTGTACCTATATATAAGTAGAAGCATTAGGACTTAGGAGAATAAAACACCCATAGCCATGTTGATGCAGAAATGCAGAAAACCATTCTAAACCATTGGAAACAGGCGGGGGTCTGGGGGCGGCAGCCCCCAATTAAAAGCTAGAGCTTTTTTAAAACTTAAAGACTTGATAACTATTTTTCAGAGCACTTTTTGTAAAAATTTTCGAAAATTTGGCTGTGTATTTTGTTGCGTAAATTAGCTTTTCACTGTGTAAATTTATTTTTTTGTGTAAATACACAGTATTTTACACAAAAAACTTGATATACGTACGGTTAATGCGGGGGGCCGCTTTGGGTCAAAATCGACAGTCACGGATTTCGCTCATTTTCACACATAATATAGGCACATATGTTTTCAAAAACAAGACATAATTTTGGAGTTCGAAACCAAACGGTGACATGATATTTAGGGTCAAAGTTTGAAAATTTGAAAATTTCTGTGATTTGCCGTCGAAGGTCAAGTGGAGACAGAACGGTAGCGAATTTGGGGTCGACTAATATGGCAAATTAATACTGTCGGTTGGCTAGTATAGTCAGGGGGGGGAAACATCACCGGCAAAGTGGGGGAAAAACAATGGCTCACCCTGCTCGACTGGCATAAGATAGAGATACAAAATCTAGTGCAAATGAAAGTTCAAGTCTTGTACTTTAACCCTTTAACGCCCACGGTAGAGTGCACTCGACATTTTTTAAAGTTACGTAGAAACCGTTCCTTTGTAGCTTGGCGTTTCTAACCTAGGCCAAGCTTTTTAGCTAGCAAGGGGCTACAAAATAACTGAGGACTACTTGCTGCCTATTTGTTTTGAGTCAGCTATGCACATGCTGTGCGAACTTTGGCTGATTGATTTCTGGTCCAAACATTTTAACTAGTCTTTTTCTAGCATGTTTTATAACATTGAATTAGCTGTAAAATGATCAGTTTTACATACAATGTCGAGTGTACTTTACAACCACTATTGCCCGATGTCGAGTGTACTTTACATTACAAAACCGATCACGTGATCAGCAGAAATCGATCGATCAGAAAAAAATTTGCTGTTTCGGAGGTTTTGGGCCAAGGGTGTTATTGTACCATAAAAGTTATTGAGCTAGCTCAAAAAATTTAAGTCTGGGCGTTAAAGGGTTAAGATCATAATACAAATAACCGTTCCTGTCGATTGAGCCTTCGTGTGGCATGGGTCCGAATTTGACATCCAAAAATTGTCCAAAAACCTAAGGATTTTTCAAATTTTGTAAGATTATGCCAACTTACTGGTACTAGTTACAGGAGTCATCTTGTGCATGGAGGGGTTTGTGGATGTGCTTATAACGTGGGCTGGTCGGATTTTCGCTAGGTCACACGGTTGAGACATAGTGACCATGGGCGTATCCAGGGGGAGGGTTTTGGGGGTTGAAACCCCCTCCTTTTGGGTTAACTTTTATCAATACTCCATTACAAAAAGTGCAAATTGTTCTCAAAACCCCATCCTTTTCAGTAAATTTTAGTTAAAACCCCCTCCTTTTCAAAATCCTGGATACGCCCCTGATAGTGACCATCTTTTTTCCCCACACTTTTTGCACCAGAGGGGAGAAAACAACAGTGTGCTTTTCCCCCCGCAGTTTCGTTTTTTTTTGATTTAAGCAAAAAGAACGACTAATTGTTTACTCATTTGAACTGTTATACCCCCCAATTGACCTTCCGCTGCCGAAAGCGCCATATGACCTGCCCTTGTGGAGGAATGCTGGCAAATATTTTCAGGGGGGCAAATCATGCGGATAACAAGAAAATTAGGACCCATAAACAGTATTTTTGTGATATTATGAACTGTGGACATTCCAGAGAGTTTCACAAGTGTGGATATTATGCAAAAGCCTACACCCGAAATGGATGACTCCTGAAGACTTTTGTGCGATTTTGCCACCCATCATAAGTAAAACACTCAATTTCTTGAGGGTTAATATTGCAAAATGGTGTATTTTATCATGTCAAGTTAACACAAAAGGCGATTAAATTATAAATTGTATGTATTGTAAATTATAAATAAATGTAGACCAAAAATCTTAATTTCCTAGCAATGTTGGCCCATTACTAAGTTTGGCTTATATGATGGATAATACTAAGCCTGGCTGCCGGCAACGAGTTTTTAGAAGTAGATATTGCATTTTATGCCTTTAAATGCCATTTATCTGCTGTTATGGTGGTAAAGGAACGAAATTTGGTACCATCTTTTTTCCCCACCCCATCTTTTTCCCCCACTCCCATCTTTTTCCCCCCACTTGTGGGGGAAAAAGAGGGTCTATATTGAGGCTAGCCTACTAGAAGTACAACTGAATGCTGATTTTACTGGTGGTATAGAAAGTACAGGCCGAGCCCTACATGCTGGTATATAAAGCGTCAGGCTAACGACATTCTGTAGCGAGTAATAACCTTATTTCGAAAATCGTTGTTCCCCCCCTGACTGTATTTCGGTGCTAAAATAACTCCGACAGAGCCACTCAGTCGTTCGCATTGCAGTCTTCAATCGTGAACTGAGCCTTTTCCAACTAATTGAGCCCTCAAACTTTATCTTGCCCTAACTTGCAAATACTGCATTTCAGACACATAGTTCTATTAGAAAAGTTCTTCAGCTCATCATTAGCTACCGAATGATACCCAATTTGTCTATATTTTTGAAATTTCAAAAATTGACTTTTGTGACCTCTAAGAGATCAACGGAGCCGACACGACAGAAAAGTACTACTAACTTTTGAAGCACTTGCCTTCACCGTAACGTCCGGCATGCAATGAGAGTTTCATGAGCTCATTTTGGTGACTTTCGAGTGGGTAACGAGTGAGAAATTATTAAAAGAACGTGAAAATTGTGCAAAACAGTGATTTTTGTTAAAATTAGCACACTCTTTGGCAAGTTTTTTGAGAGCACTACAAATGGCAGAAATTTGAAACTACTGTCATAAGAATTCTGTGTATGCGTAGAGTGCAACTGTCTACGTATACGCGATTTCTGTAGCTTTTGCCAATCGTGCAGGAGAGGCGAAAATGTTTCGCTGGTCCTGTTTTTCGTGGTACAAAAAGCACCATTTTTACAAAATTTTGACTTTGAAAAGTCGCCAAAAATCCGACACTCAACAGAACTGTACCAGAACGGTTATTTGCACTCTCCGATATGACCTTAACAAGTACATACAACAAGGTTGTAGCGCTGTATCTTGCATACAGCGAAAAATTTTTCTGCCATAAACTTTTTAACCTGACTTTTTCATTTTTCTATGTTTAACACATGTCGAGGTCACCTTTGAAGGGCTCTACAGCACGATAGAAGCAATATTACGCAAACGCACCTGTCTTGCTTTGAGGACCCATTGGGACTACAAAATATGTGAAAATGAGCAAAATCAGAGATGGTCGAAAAATCGGCCAAAAATCGACCCCCCCCTTAAATGGGGTAACAATGCCCATTTCCAAAGTTTAGCACAGTGCCTTTTTTCAGTGAGACGCAGCTCGGCAAAGCTTTTATGCCTAAAAGTTGGGTGGATATTCAGCTCCATACCACTATTCACATTTCAATCTCTGCATTCCCGCGATGCCTCAGACCAAAACGATGTAGTGGCCAAAGCTGGGCCCGAAGTGGTGCAACTACCCACTGGGCATTGTTACCGCATTTTACCTTGAATGCAATCTACTGTTTTAGTCTCGTCGAAGCAACCATCAGTGTAGCTTGTCTAACGGCATGTCCAGAGTCCATAAAATATTGACGAAGGAAGAGCTAAAGGCTGGAAAAGGCACATCCTGGATGGAGTTGGAGATTTCTGGTATACTTTATTATATATAAGTCTAAATGTTACATTTTCAGAATCGTTAACTTTGGTAAATTTATAATTAGGACCGTGCCTGCGTTTTAGGTGAGATGTGGTAATTTTTCTACAGATGTAATTTTGTCTATGCTCTTCTATCTAAGTCGTAGTAAAGATTTTTAAATTTACTTCATTTTGACCATGTTTTCGGCAGAAGCACTGAGTTAATAATGTGCCCCGTAGTTGTTGCCGGTGTTGTTTCCTGGATCACCTGGCATGGCCAGTGATGATGACATGTGCCCATGTTGTTTCATGGTTTTTTGCGTCAGGGGCTGCGTCATGGCGCAAATTTTTTCGTGTGACGCAAATGAAAATAGTCCTGACGCAATCCTGGCGCAGCTGGATTTGAACTTCAACTACAGGCAAAATTGTGCGAAGTTGCTGGAAAAATTGTGTTTCAAACGTGATATTTCTAATAATTTTCTACTGGGCTCTGCGCCCCCAGACCTCCGCCTGTCTGCCTTCTGTATTATGCAAAATTTGAAAAACAGGTGGAAAAGTTTAATGCTGTGTATTCACTAGTTAAATATTGGTTAAACATTAAAATGTTTAGAATACTTACGTATTAAATTGTTTAAGGTGGTGGTATCGTTTACCGCACCGGTGTAGACTGAAAAATTTGTAATGACAACCTTTATATTTGACCTCTTTAAAGCATAAAATTAAAGAACTTGCATATATTCCCAGAAAATGTAGCTTTCATTGTTGGGCGGTAATTCACAAATTGAAAAACTCAAATAAAATCGATTAAATCAAGTTAGGGAGCTGAAATTTCATATGCGGAGACGGGAATATCTTGCCGAGGGTCATTTTTCAGCATTTTAGTTACTGTTGAGCATGTCGAGAGAAAACTACTAAAAAAACACATTGATGCCATTTTTCAAAATCCAACAAGCGATATCTCAGATATTCTTGACTCAAACGGAAAACTAGTAAAAATGACCTTGCAATAGGTTTTGGTCAATTCATACGCCAAATTTGAAAACACAATATTACTCGAAGTATGAGAAAACCTTGTTTAAAAGTATTTCCTTCAGTATTCAACGATCAACGTAATTGGTGCTTAGCTAACTGCTGGCTTGCCATTACAAAGGCGCAGCAGTGAACAAAACGAATGTTGATTTTGTTATCGTAGAATATTGAAACAAACTGGTTGGGGGGGGGGCGAAAACGGGTGGGGCGGAGATATTTATTTCCATATATGTTTACAGACGCTTTGGAAATTGCGGTTGAGACAAATAACGTCATTTTATTTGTGGTCCACCCTTTCGTAATTTTACTCCCCCCGGCACTCTTCACACCTAGAATATGTCTGAATATTGCTATTCTTGATTACTTTAAGTTACCAGATATCCACAATCATTAAATAGAACGAATAAGTGACATTAAAAGAAAGAAATAACATTTTCTGGTAAATCTCGATTGTTCGGCGCAGTAGATATATGTGCAGGCTGTCCACTCACCGAAAGTAGTCTGGTTCGAGCTTAAAAATCAAAACTTTAAAATCTTTATTTTTGGCAGTATCTAGTCTGGGTTGTGTCTACTTATATTAATAATGGTTAAAAAGTTCAAAATCCAGTTAAAATTGAAAAACTTAGCATAACAATTTTTTGTCAAATATGGAATTTTGGTCAAAATAAAAATTTTTCGTACACGATTAAAAGTTTTATCGGCACGAATGGGAACACTAGTAAGGTCGTTACGCGATATTTCAGGTCATTACGACTATTTACCATAAGGTTAGTCTTCAAAATACGGTGAACGATACCAGCCCCTTAAAGTAAGTTTAATTTTTGACGCAGTGACCCCAGTTTCTGACGTAATAAAATTGTTCTTGACGCAACACTGGCGCAAATCGTGAAACGAAAAAACCCTTGTTGTTGTTGTTGTGATTTCCGGGCCAGGCCCGTCAGCTTAGAAGTTTATTATGAGGCACATCAACCATCTGAAGTCAAGCGCACGTCTTCGTAGTTCGCTAGCCACCAGCACATCATTCAGAAAACTGGAATAGGCAAGAATGAGGAGAGGGAAGCAACCACTCGGTAGCATAATTTAAGCACTTGGTTGGCATCAGTGTAATTCGACATGGAGAAGCCATGCTCCCAGGAACAGAGTCCATTTGCGCCGTTGACCACGCGGATGCCAGGGGACACCGGTGGGGATCTCGATTTGATGGGGTCCGTGTCCATCGGATTTCCCACGAAGGTGGTATCTAAGTTTCCCATGTGCCCATGTCATGATCATCATAATCCTTCTATAGGTTTACCGAGCAATTTTTATGGGAGGGCCTATGGATTAGAACTGTGCCTCCCTAAAATAGGTGACTATTGTTGGAAAATGTTTTGCAAAAGTTGGATGCTATGCTGATATGCAAAAACCGTCAGCAATGACTGAGAAATAGACAAAGTTAGGTTCTTTATAGGCCCGCACCCAGGATTTTGAAAAGGGGGGTTCCAAGGTAAAACGCAAGGGGGGTCTGGGGGGTGGAGCCCCCCAGAAGTTGGAGAATTTTTGCATTTTTGCCCCAAAACTACATTGGACCTTTATTTCTTGCAAAAAGTGAATCTTTTAATCTTTTAAAAGTCTTTTAGTCGTGAAAAAAGTCGTGAAAAATCTTTTAAAAATAGCTGTTTTTGCCATGAAAATAGCAAAAATTTTTCATTTTGTCACCCCAAAAGGGGGGGTCTAGACACCTTGATCCCCCCCTGGGTGCGGCCTTGGTTCTTTAGTTAAAATAATGCAAATTCCTTGAAAAATCGAGAACGCCGGTAAATTGTTTGAAAGTTTTGGGTAAAAACGGTAACATTTGGCAATTTCATAGGTTATGGGGGTAGGTAGGAATTGTTGTATTTTGTAGAACTCGTGATTTGTAGACTGGGTTTACTTTGGGGGGACTGAGTTTACTTTAAATACCCTTTCCCCAAAAAAGTGGGTGTCCCTTTTGGTACGAAATTTTACCCTGAAAAAATCGCTCAAAAGCCCAAAGTTTTAAAAATTCTCCGGCTCCGCCTTCAATATTTGTTTACAATTGACAAAGTCCGTGCAAATACTCTAGCCCCCGTTTTGAGGTATTATGACCATTTTCAAAGTTAGAAAGATTATAGATCTTTCAAAACAGCGATTCTGGCAAATTTGGACTTTCGCAGACGAATAAAGGAAAAGGTATACATTGGCTTAATATGTACACATAAACCAGGCACCATAAGTGATTTTGTTGAGCAACTTTCAGCCATATCTGAGACTTTATATTTCTGCCAGGGTTGATATTGAAAATGTAAAATTCTCAGATTCGGTTGAAATTGGTCTAAAGCGACGTCTATATATATATATATATATATATATATATATATATATATATATATGTATGTATGTATGTATATATACCTGTACCTGCTCTGTGAAAAAATTTTGTGGTCTATGAAAAAAACTTGAAAAATTTTTGAAAATTGCAAATATTTAAAAAGCTATACGTACTTTATAACAGAAGCGTAAATTAAGAAAAAATTGAGTAAATGTCGCGCCGAAGGCTCGAAAATTTTTTATACAGTGTGGCCCCTGTAGACTGCAGCGCTTACAATAAAATTTTCCCTGCGTCTGGTTTGGCCCCCCCTCCCCTGATGAGAGCTTTTTGTGTTGCTGCATGCTAAATACGCTAAAAATAAGTTTTGACTATTTTCTGCTAAAAATCCTTTCCTGAAATATCCGCCAAGATGTCCCACCCCGCCGCTAAAAAATTCCTAAACATGGGGGAAGTGTTTTTGTTTTGTTCGGCGGTTGCGCTATTCTGCGCATTGCCCAAAGTTATTTTGCGCACTTTGTTGAAAACGTGCGTATAGTCGAAAAATGCTGTATTTCATATTCGGTTTCAAATTAAAGACATGATACGTTTCCTATACGGTAGTAGGTAACTTTGTAAAGGAGTCCGGGGACCATCACTCCAGGAAAAATTAAGAAATGTTTGTAAAATTGAGACCCACCAGCAATTTATGTGAGCAGTTTCAGTGATTAATTTCAGTAATTTTCATTTTCTTTTTTTAAAGAAGTGCGCACGCGTGCGCACAAGCCCAAAACTTTTTGGTCATTTCAGAATAAAAGTGTGTCATTGCGCACGTTTTTGAGCAAATAAAAAACAGCCTTGGGGCTGTAAAATTGTTTATATTTAGTTTATACTTAAAGATAATTTACGTACTTTCTACAAGTTTACCGCCTACTCCCAAAACGGACAATTTTGTGTGATCCAGACCTGGACCGCTTGGAAATCGTTTCTCCTAAGGATCCATCTGGCAGGGTACTGAGGAAGTGTAGAGAAGGGATCAATGCCTGGCCCGGACGCATCAATTGGGGGCTGCCTGAGAACTGTCTAGAAGCAATCAGAAGGTCTGAAACCCGTTTGCTATTATACTTCCTAAGTTTAAAGCTGCCCCCCTTAGCTTTAACTCCGTCTCATTTAGTTATTGTCACCCTGTTGATCTTTTGAAACAATACTTTAGACCAGTGTTTTTCCTCAACTCACTTTTTTCTGAAATGAGCAAAAATTTTGGGCTTTTGCGGAACAAAGAGAAAATTAGTTGTTCTAAGTGCTCAGAAACATTGCTTCTGGCTCTCAATTTCACAAAAATGTCTAGTTTATCCTGGGGCTCCGCCCCCAGACCCCCGCACTTACTGGTTACTTACTTACTTACTAGTAATAAAACAGGTTAGTTTTACTGCATTTTTAGCGATTTTAGACCACTTTTGATTGCCCCCCCCCCTTTTCCCCCTCCCCAACTCTGGGGGGGGGGGGGGGGGCTCCCCCCTGCTCTGCCCACCCCCATTTTTTTCGCCTAGAAAAAGCCCAGTAGAGACGTATATTGTTGTTACAGGTCCAGTTAAATGTCTGTCCAAAGACCTTTGGAATTTCCGTCACCTTACGGCTCTGTTTCTGAATAGAAATCAATTGTGCAGGTAAAAATATATATTTAATTGTGCAGGTAAAAATATTTATTTAGAGTGGCTTTTCCCCTTCAAAAAAGTAGAGGTAGGGGCATGGATTTTTCAGTGCCTAGGTAATTGCTATTTTTGCTGTAAGAGCTTAAAATTAAACAAACTGAAACTAGGTTAAAATTGCTAAAAGGTGGGGCCTCGCAGTCAGTAGAAATTTTTAATCAATTATATATGTTGGTAGTAGTGAAAATGGGGGGTCGAGTACATAAAAGCTACGGCTACACACGGCTGGAGGGCGGCTAAGATCTCAGTATCCGATATTTTTACCACTCCCATGCACTGTAATGGATATATCTGTGTCAACAAGTAGGCCAATCAGACAAAGTCTGTGCAAACCTGTAGTAGCCCCCCCATGGTCAATATGGAAATGACTAAGAAGAATGACCGGCGAAGCCGTTGAAAATTTAGCATCCTAAGCGATTTCATTGTGTCAGAATTTGAGACCAGAAAGGGCACTCATTTTTTCTGTGAGGGTGCGACGATTTGTGAAAGTGGAACAGGTATTTGGGGAGGACCAAGACACCGTAGTATAATAAGCCTATGTAGCGTAGCAGAGCTGAGAGCTATCAAGACAAGAGTAATCTACTTTCAAATATTTGATTTATCACCAGTTGCGATTTAACACATTACCGTAACAAACTCGAGTTGACAGTACAAAACTGGTGACACTGGGGGTAGCTTTAGATATATTTATATACTTGCTTTTATTTTATTTAGTTTTCTGTATGATTTCTGCGTTTACTATTAACACGTGGTAAACTGTATTTTTTCCTTTTTTTCAGAATACCTTCAGAAATTGCCCTTCTTTCATCCCTCCAGATACTGGACCTTTCCCATAACTGCCTTCGAACCTTGCCAGGGCAGATGGGCGAATTGACCTCCCTTATCCATTTGTATCTCAATCACAACCAATTGAAAAATCTGCCTTATGAACTTGGAAAACTTTACCGTCTTCAGACCTTAGGTATTTATTCGTGGTGGGCGTATGCGCGTAAGGTGGAGGAGGGCGCTTGCTCAAATTCTTTAAAGATATCCATTTCAGAGGTTTTTCATAATTTCATTCAAATCATTTCTCAACGTTTTATTCATATCTGTTAACGGAGTCGTTATTGTCCACAATTTTCGCGTATTTTGCCTAATTCTGCATAACTCATCCACTCTAAAGTCACCATATTTAGCAGACTCGTGCTCTTTATGAGTTGAAAGTCAAAATTTTGAAATTGTAGATAGTTTGATACCGTTCGATGTATTGAGAGATTTTCGTGATGAGAAGTAATGAAATGTAACACAAATTTTCGAATAGAATTTTCGTCTAAAATGTAGTCTGTGCAATATAGAGCGGGTTAATGGTTGGGGACACCGTTGGAATATGTGGTCACAAGTAAAACATGAATTGTGAATGAGTGGCCTTCTTCCTCGAAGACGTTTCAGCACTGAAACATCAGCCTAAATATCTAATCCTGTGCTCGCTATCGCGTTCAACGGCTGACCCAAGAACTTTTCTTATTTTTGACTACAAAAGTTGGTTTTATAATTCTCTATTCACTCATTCACTATTCAGTGTCAAGCGCCAAAAGTTTTAAAAATATTTGTATACACACATGCTTTGCATATTTTCAAAACAAACAAAATTACAAACGAGTTAATTAAGCAGACGTTCTTTGAAATAGGAAAACGAGGGCTGAAGTTGAGAATTTTTTACTTCTAAACAGGAGAAATTTTTCTAACCTTTTTGGTATTTTGTAGGATAAGAGGAGGGGTCTGAGTGCGGGCGATAGCTGCCAGCTAAAAGCTGGAATTGTTTTTTCAAAATTTAGAACACTTACGGACTTAACAAACTGTTTAGAACCATTTTATGGTTAGCGAAAGCAAAATTAGACTGCGCATTTCACTTTCGAGTATGCATTTTTGTTAAACATTTCTTTGAAATAGGAAAACGAGGGCTATGGGGGTGCAGCCCCCTGAAGTTGAGAATTTTTTACTTTTAAACAGGAGAACAAATTTTCTAACCTTTTTTGGTATTTTATAGGATAAGAAGGAGGGTCTGCGGGCGATAGCTGCCAGCTACAAGCTAGAGTTCCTTTTTAAATTTAGAGCACTTAACAAAGTGTTTGGAGCCATTTTGTGGTTAGCGAAAGCAAAATTAGACTGCGCATTTTCACCTTCGAGTATACATTTTTGTTAAACATTTGCACGAACAATAGTATTCACAAAATACCATGGTTCAACTCAACAGTTGCGCTGTGATGCGGCCGCTAGAGCTAGAGTTTTTATTAAAATTTAGAGCATTTTGGGAATTTTTAGAGCATTTTGTGATTAGCGGAGCAACATTGGACTGTGTATTTGAGTTTGCGTTATGTTATTACGTTATTCGAGCGTGTCTATGCACAATAAAATGCACATAAACATGATTTGAAAACATTCGCGGGTGATGTCTATTATAACTTACAATATGTAAACAAAGAAACATCTACACAGTTGAGAGCCAGCCACCCGACTCCTCCATATTATGCAGCCTTCAGAACACGCAAACATGGTTAATTCGAGCGAAGGCGCGAAAATGTTTTTGTCTTTCTCTCTTTCCTTCTTTTATGTTATAATACCTTTCTGCTCCTTAATTTTTGTGACCTTCGAAGCCTGACAGGGTTCATTCTTTTATGGTGCTTCAGATTTTTGGACATGATGATAGAATAGTGCTTTTGTTTTCAGGAAACGCGTTTACGAATTTTTATAAGGACTGAGGAAATCAAGCCAGCTTTGGGAGGGTGATGCTGATATTTTCACTCAAATCGTTATATTAAACGCAAAAGCAAATTAATCAGAAAACCCTGGATTGAACTGAAATTAAACAGATTTAAAGCAAAAGTGTTTGACGAAGCCAGACAATGAAAAATTGGCCCGAGGAGTACTCTCATCTGGTCTGTATCAGGAGTCTAATTTTATCTAGTTCTAACTTGTTGTTTTTTCTGAGAAGTTTCTTTTGCTTGTATTTCAGGTTTAACGGGTAACCCTTTGATGGCTGACGTTGCTAGGATATGTAACGAGCCAAATGGGACTGTCAAGCTACTTCAATACCTGCTAGACCATCTTAGTTGTAAGTTTCCATAATGATTGTATTCCTTATTCCTGCATATCTGGGGCTGACTTCATAAAAAATCCTCTGGGTTTCGAGCTGGAGTAACTATTATTTTCAATTTTCATGTCTCAACTTCGGATCTGAAGTGTTCCATACACAGTTTTTGGAATTGTCGGAAAAACTGACTGAGCTTTCATTTCAAGGCTACAACATGACTTGATGCTTGACTTTCAAACCCGAGAACTAAGACATCTAGGTCTTGAAACTAGAAAACTTGTAAGTTTTAAATTTTGAGAAAGTCTATCTGAAAAACAGCAAAATACAAATTTTTACAGTTTTTATCAAAATTTAGTGGTTTTAAACCACGTTTTTAACGTTTTCTACAAACCTTTGTAAAAATAGCAAATTTTTGCCTCGAATGTTTAATTTTTGGTAAAAATCGCGGAGGTGTTTACCCAAGAAGCACTAGCCTTCCTGTTTTTTCCTAGGCAAAAATTTCTGGAGTGGCAAGGGAAGTCTTCGAGTCCCCCAAGGTTTGGAGGGGGCACAGATTGCTGGGGTGGCAAAATGTTTAAAAAATTGTTATTTTTGCTGCTGAGCTAAAAGTAGCTTAAGGTGGTGATTCCCTTTAGTCACATAAAGTTTGCACCATTATAACTCATTCACTACTTGGAGTTAAGAAGCCATTTTTATATCAAAATGCAGCCTGACATTTTCTCTTTCTAGTGCATGCCATGAAACGAATGTTGTTGTTCTAAAATATCTTTAACACATTTTAGAGGAAATATAATTTTCCAGATTTTTTGCAGACTCACGTAAATTTTTTCGCGAGACATCGGTTATATCATTCGATACTTCCATCAAATAGCTGGGGACGATTTTTTTATTTATTGTGAAATCACTCTTCGTTATAGAGAAATAAGCTGAAATGTGTGCGCAACAACCCGTATTTTGCCTACTTCTTCCAAATTTGTCAAGCGATTACTTTAGCTAGAAACCAGCAATCGGGGAAACTAAAAAATCGTCCCTGGGTATATTTGTGCAGAACGCATCTGGTAAGTAGCAGCCTTCCAGCTTGCATGGTGAATGCTTCACAATCTTTGAAACAAAATTGGTCGTGTTTTTGCAAAAATACATTTTTTATGATAGCAGTCTACGGGATATCAGTTGGAAGACGATCATGTGTAGGATAATTCGCCCCTATGAGACCTACAGATCGACGCCCTTAGTTTGATTTTACGGCTTGAGTAGTTCAAGACATGATGGATTATTTGATTTCTGCAAAAATGACAAGTTTTCGACGCCACAGCTTTCTATCTCACGTTAGTGAAAAGCTAGAAAGTTGCTTTAAAAAGCAAAAATATGAAGCTCAATGAGATCTTTCGAATGAATACAGTCATAGCTGTGTAGCTGCTGCCAAACTTTCAAAAATTGGAAAAAACCGCCCTAACCTGAAATCTCGAATTTTTGAATTGGGATTGCGCGGAGGGTGTTAGAACGCTAAAAGAATTTATTTCGGAAAGTTTCGTCAAATTTCATCTTGATTTATGCCGCCAACCAAAAATATATGCCCAAAAAGGAACCTCAACCTCATCACCTTAAATGTAAGCTTAAAATAGCTAAAAAGGCCTAAAAATTCGGCAAAGCCGCAAACATGTTTGAAAATTTACCCTCAAAGGCCCTATTTTTCAATTGATTTTTGAAGTTTGGGGGGGGGGCGGCAGGCGCTAATCTTGGAGGGAACAACGCGCGTCTGCGGGGGGACCGATTTCTGGGGGGGAGCCCCCATCCGATACCACTGACTCTCCACTGCAGGAAAAAGCCAACCCTTTTGATCGGAAAACTGAGTTTTACTCGAATCAGCAGCCATAGAACATGCAAAAGTTTTCTCAACTCGCACAGTTTAGATTGGTGTGAGAAAATTTTGGGGATTTCAGACCTGTTTAGGCCTTGAGGGCCTAATTTGAGAAATTGTATAAAACTGGATGGCCCACTGCTCAGTTTCATGAAATGTTTCGATTTCGGGAAAAATTTTTGGACATTTTGAATTGCCACGAAATACAAATGAATTCCTTAATACAAACATGACTTCCTCAAAATTGAAATAATGCAAATACTTGGAAATTTATCTCACGCGGCGCAATAATATGCATCGTAGTGGCAACATTTTGACATCGTTGAATTCAGCTAAGATGGGACATTAAGCGAGTCTCTTTCGTAAGCAACCTTTCAGATAGCACAATGTTAGAGTTTGGGTCAAATTTGGTTATTTTTCGAAAAGATCAACTTACAAAATGGAATAATGATTGTGTTTATCTGATAATGATAGAAAAAGAAAAAGTTTCTATTAAAGATGTACTGAGCGAATATTATGTTGTCACAGTTGAAATGCAACGAATTTTAGAAAATTAGAAAATTAAGAAATACTTGACACTGATTTTCTTGGTTGCTTTGTCATTCATTCCATGTTTTCAAGATCAAAAGCCGTGTATCAAGAACAGTGTATCCGTGGAGCGGCAGCCCTCCCCAGAAAAAGCGAAAACCCATCAACGGTAAATTGTCTGAAGAACTTCATTTAGAGTACTCTTGAAATTACAGCTGCCAAATTTTTCGACTGCGTTTTTGGGGCGTATTTTTAAGTTCGACTGTGTATTTACGCAGCATTTTATACAAAAAACGTACTACAGTTTAAAAACACATTTTGTGTCAGACTTTAGTAGCCTCTTGCAAGGGCCTGGACAATTCTCTGGAGTTTACGGAAAAACTTTTATGAAACACTTTGGATTCGTACTCCAGATTTGAGACGTGCAACACTACTCGAAACCACGTGAATTTTTATGAAACTGGCCCCAGAAATGCTGTTGGCATCCCAAATAAACTAACATTGGCCCTTTGTAGTGTGAGTCAATTACCAGGCTCAAACTGTGTTTGTTCTGTGGATTTGGGGTGAGGGGCAAAATTCGGGGTGCAAAGAATTTTTGGGTGAGCGAAAATCTTATTATACATATGCTAAAAATAGCGCTTGTAGCTTGCACTGTAAACGTTAGTTTTTATCTGAAATTGAAACAGATAGAATTTTCAATATTGAGTAAAAAATCTCTGGCAACGCCGGAAAACTTTAGGAATTTTAGTTTGCTAAGCCGTTTTTTCCGAGCAAAATTTGGAAGCAGAATGGCGCCCACTTTTACTTAGAGGTGACAATTTTGGGGGAGAAGTAGTTTGTGGACCCCACTCCATACTAAGAATAAGTACAAGCACAGCTCGTACCTTGTTTTTTGCTGCATTTTTCTTGTTGACAGCAGCATAGAAACTTTCGCTCGGATGCTACCTCCGAAGGAAATCTGATGGACTCTAATTCGATCAGATTGAGATGCCACAGGTGTCTCTCTGGTCATCTGTCTGTTCTGTTGCGGAAGTGATCTATCTGATCACATAGATTGCTTAGTCGAATTACATACATTGGCGCCATACGAGTGGTTGTTTGCCTCTTCGTAGTCGCGTCGCGGCCTATTCCGTCTTCTCTGAATGCTTTGTTGGTGGCTAGCGAACTACGAAGACGTGTGTGTTAGACTTAATATGCTGGCAGGCTTCATTATAATTAGGGAGGCGAGTCCCAAAAGTCACAGCAACAGCTATAAGCGGCTGGAAAGCTGTTATGTGCTGGCTGCATGTAAGTTCGTAAGCTGTGTATGCGGAGGAAGGAATAAAACTTGAACGATTGTACCATGTCATAGCCCTTATTTCTGAAAATCACCCGATTAATCCTTTTCAATATGGGATGTGTGTAGGTACTTACGAGAGATATACAGTATTTTGATTGAGAACCTTCATAAGTTATAACACAGGGAAAGGATCCCCATAAAATGTAGCTCATCCACCTTCCGGTATCGGTGTCATTGGTTTCGTAATGTTAGCTCCAATGGAGTTCCCTATTCGATCTGCTGAAAATTTTTCGATATCGTTCCGATCCTTTTTGTGATAGAGTAGTATAATATATTGGCGCCTCAATTTTGGGGTTGTTTGCCAATACCGCTCTGGGACCTAGATTTGTGAATACGTTTTCCAGAAGGAAAGTTTATGTTTAAATTTATAATTTTAAAAAGTTTAAGTTTCAGTTATATTCAGTGTGATGCTTAGCAAGACTACAGCGGTAACCCTGGAGTATTAGAGTCTTATTTCTGCGAATTTTGTTTAAATGATCCTTTATCAGATTTTATAGAGTCTCTTATTTATTTAGGTTGGCTTTTGTGCTTAGTACTAGGATTGAATAAATTGGATTCGATGTTATTCGAAATTGCTGCCATTATTTTCAACATTGTAGATTATTAAACCGTCCACGGTTGTGACAGTAAACCTTAGCTTGCAGTCAGCTGCTACTGTCACTATATTCATCTAAGTATTAAGCATAAGTCTCTTGTTGTTGTGATATGAGAAGGCTTTCAGTTTAAGGAAACGGAGGGGTTTGCTGGTAAAAATTATTTAGCCAAATATTTGAGGAATATCAATGAATTTAGAAATTCCTTGGTTGTATTTGAAAAAAGTTATTGAATCTAAATTTAAATTTAAGTGTTGCGCTGGCGATTGCGGCTTCTGTAATACCAAGAGTACAATACTGAATATGTTTTGCCGATTTCAGCTGGTCCCCTGTTTGTATTTCTATATTGTCTTGATTTCGATGACTATATTAAGGTCGGCTTAGGTTTAATAAAGCTGTGACAATTGCTGATCCGTTGGCTGTAAAAACATTAGATTGTTGTAACTAATACCCAATTGTATTAAACTGTCAGTTACAGCGAACGCCAACAGCAGCTTAGCTTTACTTGATTTGGTTACATAAGAGCCTGGAAAATTTGTTTGAACATGTTGTGAGGGAAAAAATTTGTGTGTAATGTGACACATCTTTAATTTCTGGTGGAAGAGTATTGTCTACAGCTTAGAAGAAGAAGAAGACGAAGAACAGTATTGGCCGACCCGACATTGGCGTAGCCAGAAAATTTTGGGGGATTGCTTATAGTTTCCTGGTAACCGAGACTAAAACTGCAATTTTTCCAGTTTGTGATGTCTAGTGAATGTTTCAGAAAGCATTCCTGAAATAAAGAAACAGAGCATTAAGGCTCAGCAGGCTTCCCTGCTCACAATATTGATGGATATACAACTGCTTAAGCGACACCAGTTAGTTAAAATTTTGAAACGAAGCCTTAAAAATTTTTAAGATTTGCCTATATTTAGTAAAAATGTGGTCATTCAAAACATCCCGGTAGTCGGAAACATTATTCCTATGAGGGGGTGTCCTGGCTTTTTCCTAGGCCAGGTGTGGGGGGCACGGATTTCTGGGGGAGGAGAGAAAATTATTTCGAAAAATGCTTAAAAAATAGCTATTTTTGCTGCTGAGCTAAAATATTAACTATTTTTAACCTAAGTTTAAGCTTAAAATAGCTAAAAAATGCTTAAAAGTGTCTAAAAATCCGGCGAAGCCGGAAAAAATTTACCCTCAAAACCCTATTTTTCCGGCCACTTTAAAGTTCTGGGAGGGTCCGGCCACTTTAAAGTTCTGGGAGGGAAGGCCCGAATCCTGGAGGCGATTCTGGGGGGGGACGACCCAAGTCTGGGGGGGGGAATGAGTTTCTGGGGGGCCGCCACAACCCCCCCCCCCCTATAGGAAAAAGCCAGGGTGTCTGCGGGAGAGGGATAGTTTCTAGGCCCCACACTCTTGGAAATGTTCCAGTAGAAACTACAGGAATCACTTCTGTAGATGATAAGTACAAAGGTGTCCGTTTTGTCGTCCGAGCCACCCATCTTGCTGGGCTGGTTTCACTTTGCCGTCTGAGAGGTCAAGTCGTTTAGGGGGTCAAGTGGTCAAAAATGAAATTTTTCAAAGGTGGTCAAGTTTGGTATCAAATGAAAGCCTTAAGTGAGCTGAGCAACTTTTGTCATAGAACTACGTATCAAAAGTGGCTGTAGAGTGCTGTGCTGGGGCGGGGTGGGGTCTTAGCGATTTTGTATCAAAAATAATT
Organism: Trissonchulus latispiculum; assembly: GCA_030248195.1. Classification (NCBI taxonomy): domain Eukaryota; kingdom Metazoa; phylum Nematoda; class Enoplea; order Enoplida; family Ironidae; genus Trissonchulus; species Trissonchulus latispiculum. The sequence continues at coordinate 18,920 of JASAND010010351.1, forward strand.
GTTTTCAAAAGCGGTCAAATTTGGAGTCAAATGAGAGCCCGAAGCGAACTGATCAACTTTCGCCATAGAACCCACCAAAACTGGCTGTGTTTGATTTACGTCTTTACTTTTTCTACTGGAATTTAAAGGTTAGACATATGCCCAACACACATATTATCCGCTTTTGTGCGGAGCATTTTTGTTACTTGTACCGAATATACTTTGGTAGAATTGATCACAAGTTAGATTAGTATCCAATACAAATGAAACCTGTGGTTTTTCACTGGTTTTCTGGTTTGCTCTACAGGTAAGTACTCGATACACTGATAACGCAAACTGAGTATATAAGGGCGACTTACTTACTTGTACTTGGGCCTTCGTCATCGCAGGATCTGCAACATGATCCGTTTCCAATCCAGCATTTTCTATAACCCTTCTCCATTGATCCCTTTTGCTTGCCAAGTCTTGGATCACCCCCTTCCAAGGGTACCTAGCATGCCTGTATGGGGTAAGGACAGCAACCAGATCCTGCTCCACTACCTTTCGCCAAGACAATGCCGGCCGGCCAGGTGGTTTCCTTCAACCCAAGAGGACCGGGGAAAACAGGGTTTTTCGAGTCAGTCTAAATGGTGTAATTCGGGATGCATGACCCAATTGCTACTATTCGAGAGTCCGGTAAAATACAAAAGTTGCTTTCGTGAAAAATACAAGAAGCTCCAATAGTGACTGACCGCACAGGAGTACTTTCGTTGAAAACTACAAGAATTCCTGTAATTTTAACAGGAGTCTTGTTAAGAGTGCACCAGTTAACACGTTCCCTCCCAGTTACTTAATTTTTCGTCTTAGGAATTTCATCAATCATAGGGGTCGCGGTAGCGACCCCTATAATATGAGTGAAAATGGTCGAATGACCGTGTAAAACAAGGCTGCGCAGAAGCTGCGCAGATTCCTGCGCAGATCCTGCGCAGATTATGTGCGCAAAAAATTGTACGTGTCGAGTTTAGTATGTGTGCGAAGTTTCATCCCCGTACCACTTTCCGTTAAAAAGTTGCGCCAAAAATCGCTTACGAGAGTGATGTTTTTTTTCCGGTTCTCCGCTTTGACGTCTGGTAAGGGGGTTTTGTAGCTTTAATAACAACAGATAGAAAAATTTTTGCCTATGAAAACCATATATATTCTTGGAGTACGCAACAAAAATAAGCCGATAGGCTAGTTTTTATGCCTCCAGAGCCGGAAAAAAGTTTTGGCGGGGGCCAAAGTCGGCCAAAACGTTAAAATGGCCAAAAAGTATGCTTCAAAGGCGCCGTAATAAGTCAGACTGGGCTATATATGGGGCAATACTGCCTATATGGCTGAATAGGACACATATCAGGGTCGTTCAATTGCTATATGATTTTCCGGTCCTGAGCGTAATTTTTGGGTACTGGCCTGCCAAAGTTGGTGAATTTTGGGTCCAACTTTGAACTTAGTTTTTTCGCTTATTTTGCGACCTGGAAGCCTCAAATCTTGCATACAAAGGTTTTTGCGGACGGAGAATCGATTCCCGCTATCAGATTTTCTGCCCGACTGACCCAAGTTGCTGGGCTGGTTCCACTTTGCCGTCTGGAGGGTCATGTCGGCAACCGTTTCCTGGAGGTCCATACTAGGCTCTACTTGGCCTCTCAAAACTTTCTCTATATGGGTTTTCTGGTGCGCCCAGCTCATATCCGGTGTCCTTTTTGCCGACCGACTCATCCATCTTGCTGGGCTGGTCAAAGTGCCTGTAGAGTGCTGCGGTGGGGTGGGGTGGGGACTTAGGCGATTTTGGGTCAAATACAAAATTTTTCAAAAGTGGTAAAATTTGATATCAAATGAAAGCCCTAAGTGAGCTGAGCAACTTTTGTCATAGAACTGCGTACCCAAAGTGGCTGTAGAGTGCTGTGGTGGCGGGGTGGGGTGGGGACTTAGGTGGTTTTCGGTCAAAAATAAAATTTTTCAAAATTGGTCAAATTTGGTACCAAATGAAAGCCCTAAGTGAGCTGAGCAACTTTTGTCATAGAACTGCGTACCCAAAGTGGCTGTAGGGTGCTGTGGTGGCGGGGTGGGGTGGGGACTTAGGTGGTTTTCGGTCAAAAATGAAATTTTTCAAAAGTGGTCAAATTTGGTACCAAGTGAAAGCCCTAAGTGAGGTGAGCAACTTTTGTCATAGAACTGCATGCTCAAAGTGCCTGTAGAGTGCTGCGGTGGGGTGGGGTCGGTGGGGACTTAGGCGATTGTCGGTCAAAAATGAAATGTTTCAAAAGTGGTCAAATTTGGTACCAAATGAAAGCCCTAAGTGAGCTGAGCAATTTTTATCATAGAATTGCATGCTCAAAGTGGCTGTAGAGTGCTGTGGTGGGGTGGGGTGGGGACTTAGGCGATTTTCGGTCAAAAATAAAATTTTTCAAAAGTGGTCAAATTTGGTACCAAGTGAAAGCCCTAAGTGAGGTGAGCAACTTTTGTCATAGAATTGCATGCTCAAAGTGCCTGTAGAGTTCTGCGGTGGGGTGGGGTGGGGACTTAGGCGATTGTCGGTCAAAAATGAAATGTTTCAAAAGTGGTCAAATTTGGTACCAAATGAAAGCCCTAAGTGAGCTGAGCAATTTTTATCATAGAACTGCATGCTCAAAGTGGCTGTGAGTGCTGTGGTAGGGTGGGGACTTAGGCGATTTTGGGTCAAATATGAAATTTTCCAAAAGTGGTCAAAATAGTATCTGCTTGCGCATGGTGTTCGGAAATTATATTATGTTGGTTCTTTTTTGCGCATACATATGTAAAAGAATGGAAAACAAGAACCAAAAATGCTCCTTCGTCGCATGTAAAATACATATGAGTACTCTCAGGCAGGTTGTACAAACACGGAAACTAGCCTGTAAAATGCATATGAGTGGCGTTGAGGTTGTAAATTAAGGAAAACAAGTTGCAACGGCTTAACATATGAGCCTGTCCTACAACGAGGCTCATATTGGCGTCACAGTAGCCTTCTTAAAGATCATCAGGTCATCATATTAAAGAAAAAAACGAATGAATAGACATAACGTCATGTTAACATTGTGGCTTGAAAGAAATGGACAGATCGAAGTGAACTGCGACACCTTAAGTTTAATTGTACATGCAAGCTGATGTTTCCCGAAACACCGTGGCACCTACTATTTCCGGAAGCACTATAGTACACCTACTGTATTCTCGGAACACTATGCCACACTACTCTCACATACGTAATGCTTTCCCCACATGGCTCTGAGTCAGAGCGCAGAGTGGCATGCCGTATAATGCGTATGCACAGTGTCTCAGCGACAAGGTGTGTGAAGGACAATTTTGTAATGAAAAGCTTTACGTGCTATTTATATGAAGGTCAAATATCGACAAATTATATTATGACATACGTACGCCAATATGAGCCTCGTTGTAGGACAGGCTCATATGTTAAGCCGTTGCAACTTGTTTTCCTTAATTTACAACCTCAACGCCACTCATATGCATTTTACAGGCTAGTTTCCGTGTTTGTACAACCTGCCTGAGAGTACTCATATGTATTTTACATGCGACGAAGGAGCATTTTTGGTTCTTGTATATATATACTCCTCGGACGTAAAATTAACACCCGAACTCCAGTGTTTATAGTATTCGCTTTTGAATAAAAGGGAGATTTAGGGTTTCTAAATTGTAAAAAAGTAAAAATGTTAAAAAACATTTTTACAGTTATTAACAGTAGCAAAATTTCGGACTTTTTAACAGTTTTTTACACTTTTTAACACTACTTTTTTACACTTCTTACCACTAGATTTTTTACATATTTTTAACATTTTTTAACACTACCTTTCGGAATTTTTTACACTTTTTTTACAAATTTTTTACACTTTATTACACTTTTTACAGATGTGAAAAATAGTGTTTCATGTATATATAGTATACATTGCACACATGTCTTGTTTCTACGTGAAAATCGCCTTAAAATTATTTTATTTCAACAAGTAAAAATGATATTAAAAGTAAAGACGGTGGTTGGACAATGTTGAGGATTTTTTGGGAATTCATTTTTCATTAATAAGTTGCCGAATGTAACTCAGTTGCAATTGAATGATTGTTTTCTTTCATTGAAAATTTAGAAATCCTGCAAGATGGATTCTTTAAGTGAACATCTCGGTCAATAAAATTTAAGAAATGTCCAATTAATCCTAAGTCATAATGGAACAGTATTTCAGAATCAAAAATTTTACAGCTAACAGCTTCTGAAATCTAAAACACCAGACAACGCTGTGATAGATTTTTATAAACCGAACATTCTCGTTATTTGAAAATCTTGAAACTTGAAATAGAAATTTTTGAAAATTCTGAAATTAAATACGTAATTTGAAAATGCTCTTGATTTTCCGATCTCACTAATAAAAGAAAAATTATTTTTAAATTGCAATGGGAGTACTAATGCAGTTAACAAAATACTTGGTCAATTATCAAAATAAATAAATGCCTTTTTGGCTGTGGCATGCAGAGTTGGAGATGGACAAATTTTTCTTGACCGCGACCGCCCCGCGACCGCAGTAGCCATGACCGCGACCGCCCGCGACCGCGACCGCAGCCCGCATGCTAATTGTGTGACCGCAAAAGTTTGAGTTAGTGAGCTTTAAATCCGTGTAAAAAGTCCACTTTCTCGCATATTTAAGGTATGTATTTTCACTATTTTTCGATCGCGCAACTGAAATTACAAAAGGATTTGATTTTTGTAATGGTTATTTTTTCTGAAATTGCTTAATAAACAAACAAGCTCATTATTTTGAGGAAAACAAAAGTTTTTCCGATTTTCTTCAAAATTTTCTAGTTTAGACGCTTATTTTTCCCAAATCAAATTATCAAACTCAAACCCCTAGAAAATAGCCCGCGGCAATTGTCCCAACGCGTGTGCAAAGCCGCTTTCTAATTAATTGCATGAGTTCAGAGAAATTCGTGTTCAAGCAATCCAATTGCCATTTTTAAAATTTCACATTTTTGTTGCTGAGCTTACTGGTTAGGCAGAAATGCCAGATAGAGCTCTCCATTGGGATAGCATAAATTGTAGGAGTACAAATGTGGCCAATACTTGACTTACCGACCTGTGTTCTTGAAGCTGTCAAAATCTGACAAAATTAGATTTTTCGAAAAATGGTCCTTTTTGACTCAAAAAGATTTTGGCGTTATCACTGAAATCGTAAGGAGTCAAAGAATACTCGAAACAACAAAGTTGTAGGTATTGGTAAGAGCATTCAAATGACTTCAAGTTTGTAGGTGTAGGGTGACTAATTCCGCTGAACCCGCAAAATTAAAAAATTTTCTAAAATCAAATTAAACAGAATTAGAAATAAACAAATTTGAACAAATTTCAGTAAGGACTACCGTAAGGACTGACAGTTTGTACAGCTTGTCCACCCAACAGGCAAAGCATTTAATGCAGTAAAACAAAATGAAGAATAAATATAAACCTAATGATTCGTCCAGAGGACCACTTATGGCAATGCAAATACGTAAAATATTTTGGAAAAATTAAAAATTTTTGCTACAAATTGGCCCAAATTGAGAAGATTTGATGGAAATTTGCGGTCATTGCGGTCAAGAAAATTTGACCACGACCGCGACCGCCCGCGGGTACCCGTGGGCACCCGCGGGTACCCGCGACCGCGTCCAACTCTGGTGGCATGCACTAAATGCTTAAACTCATCCTTTCTGACAGTTGAACAACGCACAATCATTACTGTGGTACAGAGGAAATGAATTTGGCATCGAAACATTTTTTACATTTTTTACACTTTTTAACACTTTTTTACACTTTTTAAACTGTTAAAAACAGGTGTAAAAAATTAATTACTTTTTACATGCAAATTAACAACCCTAGACAGATTTAAGACACGTGCCCACCCACCTAGACATCCTGACCCCATCCCCATCCCTACCCACCTGTAATGTCCGATGTGGACACGATTTGAGTAGGGGAATCCCATAGCCGCATTTTATCCCGATGAACGTTTACTAGCTTGGTGTATTGCTTTTTCGGTGTTTCTGTAACTGTTAAAATCAGAGTTGCAGGTCGGATGAGTGTAGCCGTATCTAGTATGTGCAGGATTTGTTGCTTCTTTTGGGGTCGAAAATCGTTGCAAATTATCTTTGACCCCTCCTTGTGGTGAATTTTGATAGTCATATAATTGAATTGATTCATAGTATTGAATTGCAGCGTCGCTCTTTTCAAATGGACTGCGTTGTTTTTAGTGTGTTCCCTACGATTCCCTTTCTTAAATCGAGCTGGAATTTTCATTTATTCAAGGAGATAGCAAAACATTTGTTAGCAGCTCGGAGAGGCCAACACTCCCCCCCCCCCCCATTAATAGAAAGGGGCACACAGGAAATGGGTAGAAAATCTTAAGAAATTTTCTGCGTTTCTTAAAAATTTATAAGAATTCCTAAGAAAAGCTAAAAATATATAGGTGTTCTTAAGCTAGAATAAAAACATTCTTTAAACGTTTTGGAACATTCAAGGGAAAAATGGAAACTTCTGATAATATAGCGTTTTATGGGTTAGGTAGAATTTTATGGGAGGCCCAATATCTATTCCTGGCTATTGCAGAATACTTATTCCGTTTTTGTCTCTTTCTACTCTTTAGCTCTGTAATCCCAAATTCCCAAATTTACATCTCTTGTCTTAGCACATGGTTTAACGTAGTGTCTTGATTTTTGTCATAAGCATACGGAAGTCGCTACTGCTACAATACATGTAATCTTTTTTCTTAAATTTGTATATACCGGTTTAACATTGTTAGTTTCAGCATACGCAAGGATATAATGATAGCCTTTTATGTTTCTGGTTTAGCTTAACGGCTTTTGTGTGCCGAGTATCTATGTTTGAAAACCTGACGCGTAACGTACGTGCATATCATAATGAATATTGGGACTGTAATTTTTGTGTTTTAATACCTTTATAGAGAAAAGTGGAGATTGCTGTGTAAGGTGCTAAATTTTTCATTCTTTGTTGGAAATTCATTTTCTGACTTCAATTCTGAACAATAAATGAGTTTCGTCTGTAGTTCTTAATTTTATTAGTACAGTTTATATATAGCCAAACTCTGGGTTTACTTTAGGCGAAACCAGTCGGGGTGTGGCCCCGCTGCCACTTGCGCCGTGATAGCCGAGTGATAAGGTGTTTGACTAAAGATCTATCTATACGGTCCTAGGTTCGAATCTGCGCTGCCACAAGGCTAAGGCTTTCACAAATATCAAGGGACTAAGCGCGTATTGGTTCGTCTTTGGCTCCAGCCAGCCCAGATGTCTATCCTTAACTGGTCTGTAAATGGGTACCACTGCGGTGGGAAGGTATATAACAGGAGTCTGTGTTCTGGCGTAATGCCTGATGAAGGGTTGCCCCCCTTCCGCAGGTGTAGTCAGCATTAGAGTTGTCGCTCCTGGCTCGGGGTGTGAATCCGGAGATAAACACCGGCACCCTATAACCTTCTGTAGGTTGAAGTTCTCTCCAGGGGTCACTTTACCTTTTACCTTTACCGCTGGTGAAATCTAAGGGGGGAATCAAAAGTGGTCCCAAATTTCCAAAAATACTATAGAACTAGCCTATTTCTACGTATATATACTGCTATATATATATATATATATATATATATATATATATATATATATATATATATATATATATATATATATATATATATATATATATATATATATATATATATATATATATATATATATATATATATCTATAGATCTATTAGAGATGCACCGGGGCCGCCACTACCGGGGCCGGGGCCGGGGCCGGGGCCACCTTGGCCCCGGGGCCGGGGCCGGGACCGGGGCCTGGAAATTGGGGGCCCAAAACGAAAATTTTCAAAAATTTTCTGGAAAATTTAAATTTTGCAATAATTTTTGATATACAAACGTTACTATCCTTGTTTTCATTAATATCGGCGTGAAAACAAACGATTTCTAACACTTTTTGACTTTCGAAAATTCAAAATTTTGGTCAAAAAATGTCAAAAATTCACAAAATTTTGCTAATTTTTGGCCCCGGTCGGTACCGGGGCCTGACCACCGGGGCCGGGGCCGGGGCCTGACTACCGGGGCCGGGGCCAGGCCCCGGTGCATCCCTAATATATATATATATATATATAGCTATATATATATATATATATATATATAGCTCAGCTTAAAAGTTAAAAATCCAGTTTATCAGCAGAAAACGCTACTTTACACCAAAAAATTCCAGCGAAGCCGGGAAATGTTTGAAATTTTTGACCAAATGCCCATAACGTGGGGTGGGGCATCGAGTATAGATGGGAACTAGAAAAGTCGGGGAGGGTCAACCACACAAAAATTAACCCAGAGCAGATTAAGCTCTTTTTTCATACACTTGCTTTGCTCATGTTCCATTATTTTTTGTATACATATATTTGTTCTATTTTTCTCTGTATTCCGTAAAGCTTGGACGCTGTATGTATTTGTTGTGGAAGTCTTCTCATGTTGGCATAAAATGCAAACAGTGAAATGGCTATTTTTGAAGTTGCAGTGAAAATTGACTGTCTGACTGACTGATGAGTGCCAATTCTGGAAACTTCATTTCTTTCTTATTATCTATGTAGGCACACTTATTTCAGTCGTTTTGAAACTTTTTAGTTTACAGAGTCCTCTCTTTTTCACCTTCACAAGTTACGTACGTCGTTTAGATATAAGACTGCGTCTTTTTAAGTTCTCTGCGTGGCTTTTCAATGGGACGTCGTTGTCTGTCTTTCTCTGTGTGTTTCGAAACTTTTTTTCCATTTTTTTCCTGCAATGGATGTCATCAAAAACGGGACACTTCCCCAATTTCCCCTTCATCGCTAATCGGCCTATCATCATTTTTTGAATGTGAAATTGAATTTACAAAAACTATACGTACATTCGTACGTGTATACTGTAGGAGGGGCATCACTACCGCGATTAGCTTACTTTTTAGTATATAACTGTAATACGTATTCAACTTCCTGTGCGTTTAGTGACAGTTTTTGGAAACTTTTTCTTTCATTTTTTTGCGCTGCAGTTTCCCCCAATTTCACTTCATACGTACACGACGTAAACTCAACTATTATTACAGTTTTTTTGCTGTGGTCTACTGAAATTATAACAGCTCAACTTGCCAGTAGAGTATAAACCATAGCTCAGCCACTATGCATGCATTTGTGCATGTTTGCTGGTTTCTTTCGAACAGTTTTTGCACTTGTCCAGAAAAGCACAGAGATTATGGGCGACAGAGTGTTATGTTATACATGTTTATATTATGTTCAGAATGTAGATTTGTAAGCACCTGTAATGTTCGTTTGTTCTTAGTGGTGTGTGTGGAAGATTGAGAAAAAGTTTCAAAAGGTTTTGAAATTATACTTGTTTTGGAGTGGTTGGTTATGCAGAGGTATTTTATAAGTAGATAACGTACGTATGTTGCTACAGAAGGTTTAACACTGTTTTATGTAACATTATTCAACTGCGCAGTGCACAATACTAACCTGTGTGTATGTATGTTGTGTGTTTAGCATGAGTTTTTGTTCGACTTTTCAAACCTCAGGATATTGTCATTTTTTGGTTGCATAAGTTTTAATGCTCCATTTAGTCCTTGACTATTTTAGATTTATTCCTTTGTTAGTGTGCATGTGTTTGTTGCGCGAGGGAGCGAGCGAGTTTTGGGGGTTTCTCGCTGCTACTTCACGATCTGAGCTCTTGGAATAGCCCTGCTGTAGTCTCTGGTACCAACAGTGTTCCACTTCCGTCTGTATTATATTGGCTGTTTAACTTAGTGTGTTAATAGTGTGTGTTTAGTGTGTTTCATTTTCTTGATAATGAGCGGAGCGTATCCAGGATTTTGAAAAGGGGTGTTTAGGGTATTTTATATTGGGGGAGGTCGCAGTTATGGAAAAGTATGAGTTTAAAAAATATATATACCCTCTTTCGCAGGGACGTTCCGTCTTAAAATGTTAATTCAAAGCATTTTTCTTTGCCGTAGCAAAAGGTTTAACGGCGGTTTAACTGTCATAATTATTCCCTCCCAAAGCTTAGGCTTGCTCATGTCAGCCAAATCGCAGGACCATCCTTATGTTACCGGAAATCCTAGCTATGGCGGATTATACCTAAGCTTAGCTAAATTTGTGAGCATTTCCTTTCCACACCTCTTACATTCTGATTTCAGAAAATTTGCAACTCTCATTGAACAAAGAAGCAAAAGTAATTTGCAACTCTCATTGAACAAAGAAGCAAAAGTAACAACATTTTCTGCTTATTTAGCAGGAAACTGGAACTGTAAATATACGGGTACTAGATTTCCAGCAAAAACTTCGAAGGTTAATTTTTCTGTACTGGTTTATATTTAGGGAAACCCCAAGGCCATTTACAGTTTTTCTGATGCCATCTTGTATAGGGTTTTCCGAAATAAGGAGACTTGTATTTTCGTAAAAG
>JASAND010010352.1:0-44566 GCA_030248195.1 Trissonchulus latispiculum
TCGTACAATTTTCTGAAGAACTGAAGAACTGAAGAAAGAAATATCAACAGCAAGCAGCAGCCGATAGAAACTCTGGACAGTTTTCGCGAATATGGGTTGTTCAGCGAAGCTGGTCCATATTAGTGCGCTTTTAACCTAGTCCTCCTGGCATTTACAACCTGCCCCTCCCATATTAACGTTTTAAAACCTAGTCCTCTGTCCATTTACAACCTAATGTCACCCATATTGCATTTTTCATGCTCCACCGGAGCATTTTTATTCTTGTATATATATCTAATTCAAGAATTTCAAAGTAACGATAAAATTCCGAGCTGAAATTGAGGATTGATGTAATTAAGCCCCGCTAATATCTATATAAAGAAGAAATTTGATTGAAACTCGATGCCGGGGTCTGGGGGGCGGAGTCCCCCAGCAGCTGAGAATTTTTTGGAATTTTGGACACGGAAGAAATTTTTGGAACAATTTCTTACCGTTTTATCCGATTAATAAACGGAAATGAGAGAGCCAGCATTGTACGCGACGAATCTTACCGAACCGAACTTTATTTTTGACGATGAAGGAACGCACAGTATATATAATATGGGTGTAAAAGGCGCTACGCGGCCCTATGAGACTCGTTCGAGCACCGTGCCAGCTCAATACTGAACGAAACTCGGCAAGTTTGGTATCGTTGGAATCTACACGACGAGTACAACAAGTTGCAAAAAAGTTTTGGTCAAAATTTTCAACTTTGAAAATTTTCGCTTCCGGACAAGTTAGGTCCGTTTGTTTTTTTTTCTGTGTTAGTCACGCTTGGAAAAGGGCTATTTTGTGCAGAGGTGTTTGAAAGATGTGAGCATTTTCAGCCGGAAAGGTTTATATTTTCTGAATGCCGATATGGCCCCATGTGCCCCGCGCTATATTTTTTCGCTGCCCGGCCCGGCATGCCACCTGGCCGGCCGGCCAAAAGTGGCCTGACGGCGTTTTTGGCCAAAAAACGGCCATTTTTTGTCACGCCCACATGGCTCAGGGAACAAGCTAGAGACACGCGGTTTGTTGCATGAACAAGTACGGAGGGGATACTAGTGCGTAACGTTGGCCGATTTTTGAGTTATGTCCTGGACCGTTCAGGCGGCCGGCCCAAAGGAAGTCGGTCCAAATGGCCATTTTCGGAAAAGTTTCTAAGTCCCAACTCCACAGAAAATAGTCAAAAATAGGCCTAAATATGCTGTTTTGGGCCATATAGTGGGACGCATATAAAGTAAAGTAAAGTTTGCATCTGGTTGCGCTGCAGTAGAGTGCTGCTGAAGTACAGCACGGCCTATAACTAGCTACAGGTAAGCTGCAATCGTCCGAAATTTTGCACACAAGTGCGGCAGAGCATTGCAAATCATGCCGTGTGAGTTTCCTTCACCGACAGTAAAGTTTGCATCTGGTTGCGCTGCAGTAGAGTGCTGCTGAAGTACAGCACGGCCTATAACTAGCTACAGGTAAGTTTGCAATAGTCCGAAGTTTTGCACACAAGTGTGGCCCAGCATTGCAAATCGTGCCGTATGAGTTTCCTTCACCGACAGTAAAGCTTGCATCTGGTTGCGCTGCAGTAGAGTGCTGCTGAAGTACAGCACGGCCTATAACTAGCTACAGGTAAGTCGCAATCGTCCGAAATTTTGCACACAAGTGCGACAGAGCATTGCAAATCATGCCATATGAGTTTCCTTCACCGACAGTAAAGTTTGCATCTGGTTGCGCAGCAGTAGAGTGCAGCTGAAGTACAGCTCGGCCTATAACTAGCTACAGGTAAGTTGCAATAGTCCGAAATTTTGCGCACAAGTGCGGTAGAGCATTGCAAATCATGCCGTATGAGTTTCCTTCACCGACAGTAATGTTTACATCTGGTTGCGCTGCAGTAGAGTGCTGCTGAAGTACAGCACGGCCTATAACTAGCTACAGGTAAGTTGCAATAGTCCGAAATTTTGCACACAAGTGCGGCAGAGCATTGCAAATCGTGTTTTATGAGTTTCCTTCACTGACAGTAAAGTTTGCATTTGGTTGCGCTGCAGTAGAGTGCTATATGCTAAATACAGTAACTAAAACTATTGCAGCCATGGGTACTGGATGTTGGATTTCTGTCAAAATAGAGAAAAAGGAAGAACTTGGAACTTTTCAAGCTTCTTTGTTCTGTACTTTCGGTTGACGATTAATGATTGGCGGAATTTTTAAAGTTTCTTACACACAGCTTTAACGTTTTTGCTTTTTACTGAGAACCTTAAAAATGAAATAGGACAAGAATAAAAATGCTCCGGTGGAGCATGAAAAATGCAATATGGGTGACACTGGGTTTTAAGCGGACAGAGGACTAGGTTTTAAAACGTTAATATGGGGAGGGGGCAGGTTGTAAATGCCAGGAGGACTAGGTTAAAAGCGCACTAATATGGACCAGCTTCGCTGAACAACCCATATTCGCGGTCACTCATGCTCCACTCCACATGACATACGAGTAATATCTACATTCTTCAGCTTTCAAAGCAAGCGGGACGATTTTGAAATATTAAAGCTTATTCCAAATAAACAATGCAGTTCTGATAGAAAGGAGTTCAAGGTGTTTTTTCTGCACTGTCAGCGCAGAATCTTGTGTTAAGTTGATGCGAAAAGCAGTTGACGTTATGTACGTGTATTATTAAGTTGTATAATAAGGAGCACGACCACATACTTGCAGGCCATGCTGACAAATCGTACAATTTTCCGATGAACTGCCAATAGCAATATATAGCAAGCAGCAGCCGATAGAAACTCTGGACAGTTTTCGCGAATATGGGTTGTTCAGCGAAGCTGGTCCATATTAGTGCGCTTTTAACCTAGTCCTCCTGGCATTTACAACCTGCCCCTCCCATATGAACGTTTTAAAACCTAGTCCTCTGTCCGCTTAAAACACAGTGTCACCCATATTGCATTTTTCATGCACCACCGGAGCATTTTTATTCTTGTGTATAAATACTTAAGCAAAAATATTTCAATAATTAATTAGTGGCTTTAGTGAAGAAGAATAAAACAAAGTAAGGTCGTTGCGGCCATGCCATGACCGAAAAATAGTAAGGGAAGCGGGGGTCTGGGGGCGGCAGCCCCCAGCTAAAAGCTAGAGCTTTTTTAATATTTTAAGCACTTTGGAAATTTTTTAGAGCATTTAGTGGTTAGCGGAAGCAAAATTTGACTGTGCATTTATGTGTGCATTTTTAAATTTGAGTGTGCATTTTGGAAAAAAGTGTGCATATGCACAATAATGTGCACAAAAAACCCTGCCAAACATTTTGAAAACTTTTTGCTTTTCTACATGCAAAATCGCTAAAAATACCAGTTTTGGCTCGTTTGTGCAGAAACTGTCCCTCCCCTCGAAACCTTCTCCTCCCTGAACGCGCGCCCCTCCTCGGAAAAAATTCCCCAGAAATACCCTGATGTATTTTGTATATCATTTAGTGAGTGAATTCATAGCATGGACAAAGGAATAGCCGTAGAGCTGTCAGAAGATCTGTACGAACTTCTGCAAGTGGACAGTGAGGCTACTAAAGAACAGGTTTGATTTCACAGTCTTTGCAGTTTTTTTATTTTACGAGTTAAAAATTAAAAAATTAATTAAATAAACACTTTGTTGAGTAAGCTATACTTATATATGTCGCGTGCAAATGGTGTTCCCGTGCAAATGGTCATTTGCACGGAAAAACCGTGCAAATGGTGATTTGCATGGCCGCATCGTGCAAATGATAATTTGCACGGCAAGTTCCCGTGCAAATTACCATTTGCACGGGAACTGCCGTGCAAATCACCATTTGAACGATAACCGTCTTGCAAATGCGTTCAGCTGCAGTTGCAGGTCTCAAGCTTCACTTTTAATTAATTTCCTGTAATGTAAACATAATTTGCATCAATTGTTCTCATTTAATGATGAATTTTATGTTTATCAAATATTATTTCCTCATTTCTTTCCTTTGTGACAGCGTGTGGTACAGCTTCTGTGCTCTTTACGACACCCACATTTTTGAGTCATACAGTTTCCAGCTGTTTTTTTGCGAAAAAAACTGCAAAATTCCGCACTTGTTTTGAAAATTCCGCAACTTTTTTCGGAGCTCTGCGTAAAGTTCCGCAAAAAATTTTGTCTCTGAGTATACATTTTCAGTTGTCTCAGATGAGAAATAAACGTGTTTCTGATTCTTTTTGAAGAAAAATTTCAAAAAATTTCGCTCCTTCGGCGCGTATTTCTATATACGTAGACACCTTTCAATCTTAGCTGAGTTAGAATGCCTAGTGACAGCTATTCAATGAAATTCTTTTAGCCTTGAAACCATAACATACCATAATTTTAAACAATTATTAACCTATTAGCAGTTTGCTTATATCTTAGGATTTTACTGACAGTCGAAACTAAACTTTTGAGTATTTCCACACTAAGGATTTTCCTCGGCTTTACAAAATTTTCAGCTTATGGGGGCTCCGCCCCAGACCCCCGCGTCTCTTCACTATTAAGTATACTTGTAAAACACGCTTATACATGCTTCGACTTTCGAAAAATAGTTATAACTTGGTTAATACCATGCGTTAAATATTAAAAATGTGTTTAAATACAGCCAAATTACTAAAATTCATTAGTTATCTTTAAAATACTATAAAATTAGTATTTCGCAATTTTTTGCGAAATTCCGCAAAAAATTTTGGAGGACTGCGTAAAAGTTCGCAAAAAGTTTCGACGAAAAAAAACACAGGTTTCCAGTACAGGTATTTCAAGTAGTATTTTCTAATGCAGTAGGCTTCATGACTACTAAGTTTCTGATGCTGTTCTTTCTTCAGACGAGCAAGTTTAATTGTGGCGATCAGTCCATTATATAATAGAATCTCTGTCAAGAAGTCGCTTAGTAGTTTTGTTGCTTTCCTTTTCTCGCACTATCGAGGAGAATGCATCTTTAGGTTATAGCATAACATTTAGTCTTAGCAAGCGATCAACTCGCAGTTGCTAGCCAAAATAATGTTTAAAAAGCTGAAAAACATGAATTGTCACCGTAAGTATTACCAAGAGTACATAATACATAAGAGTATGATAGCAGGCATACTATATGTATTATGAGCTCACTACATCCGATGCGCTCTATCGGCTGACCCCCCCCCATAAATCAGCCCCCCTCACCCCGCCCCTATACATGTACGGGGTCCAAACGGGGGATCGGGCTCGTGCTTGTATATTTTGTACACAGACGTGTAAATCAAACAAGCTTAAACCCCATACACAAATTGGGGCCCCGTCAAGTGTAATATCATGGGGGAGCTCGGAGAGCCCCCCATAATATGAGCTATAAAGGCACTTTGAGGATTTTGAAAAGTGCTAATTAGGCATAACTAATTAACGGGAAGGAATTAAGAGCTAATATTTACATTTTTAAAATCTCCAGACCGAGAGCTTTCGAATGATACCAAACTTGCCCGGAAAAAATGAACTTTGAAAAAATCGACTTTCTCTTACGGGTTTGAAAGTGGGTTTTTTTCTCTGTATTCAGCATGATTTTTGTCAATTTTGTGTTAACTCGATTTTTCGAACGGCCCATAGGAAAATTTTTCTATACTATTTTTTTAATATCTAGGCAATGGTACTTAGCAAGTTTATGTTTTTTTCCGAATTTCGATCTGGTTCGATTTTTATAGATGGTCAAAAATGGAAAAAATAGCGTTTTTGGACACCTTCAAGCTGAAAAATTTCTAAGTCCGAAAACTTGAAAATAGTCTAAAAACGGGCAAAAACAGCTTTTTTCGGCCTTGGGGTGGTACCCACATAGTAAATCGGGGTCGCTGAACACGATGAGCATAGTGCCGACACCGTATCTCGCCTGGTTCATCTGGTTCAACTGGTTCAAAGTTGAACCAGTTCCTGGTTCAAGCTACTGGAGATAGTTGGAAGGCTGAAATTTTGCATACAAAGGTTATTGGGCATGGGGAATTTACTGGTGGTGTTACTTTGGTGATCCGGCCCATGGCTGGCCAGATCTGGTTCAACTGGTTCAAAATTGAACCAGTTCCTGGTTCAAGCTACTGGAGATAGTTGGAAGGCTGAAATTTTGCATACAGAGGTTATTGGGCATGGAGAATTCACTGGTGGTGTTACTTTGGTGATCCGACCCATGGCTGGCCAGATCTGGTTCAACTGGTTCAAAATTGAACCAGTTCCTGGTTCAAGCTACTGGAGATAGTTGGAAGGCTGAAATTTTGCATACGAAGGTTATTGGGCATGGGGAATTCACTGGTGGTGTTACTTTGGTGATCCAACCCATGGCTGGCCAGATCTGGTTCAACTGGTTCAAAATTGAACCAGTTCCTGGTTCAAGCTACTGGAGATAGTTGGAAGGCTGAAATTTTGCATACAAAGGTTATTGGGCAAGGGGAATTCACTGGTGGTGTTTCTTTGGTGATCCAGCCCATGGCTGGCCAGATCTGGTTCAACTGGTTCAAAGTTGAACCAGGTCCTGGTTCAAGCTACGGGAGATAGCTGAAAGGCTGAAATCTTGCATACAATGGTTATTGGGCATGGGGAATTCACTGGTTTTGTTACTTCGCTGATCTAACCCATGGCAAATTCAATTCACTGGTGGAATTTGTGATTGCTGCTGCCACAGTTATGGCAGCGTTCCCAAAAACTAGACGGAGGACAAGTAGGAAAAATGCTCCTTGCAGTCGCATGAAAAAGTTAATATGAGCTATGATGGTCAACATTTAAATGTGTCAAGGACAAGATTTAAAATGTTTAATATGAGCCAACATCTAAATAAGTAGAGGACAAGATGTAAACGGCTAATATGAGCCGCTACGTTTCTCTTGGGATCATATTGACGCGACTAAAATGACAAACATATTTACATTATATACAGTTTACGGTTGGCATATAAGCATCAGTGTTTATAAACGATTTGATTGGCTTGGGAATATATTGAATTAATGTGATGATTGCGATGATAACTTCAAATGTGATTTTTCTCAAGATTTCACAACATGTGTAAGTTCCACATTTTCGTTTCTTCATTAGATTAGACTTCGGTTTCGTTTTGTTGACTTATATGGTGGCCTTAAATGTGTACTTGGATGTAGCGGTGGAGAAGAAAACGTTTACGTACAGCTTCGCAAAATTAATGTTTATGCGTCGTTATTCATCCAAGCCATTTCAGTGTTGGATTAAAAGTAAGCAAAAGCTAAATGAGCGTCAATATGAGCCCAAGAGAAACGTAGCGGCTCATATTAGCCGTTTACATCTTGTCCTCTACTTATTTAGATGTTGGCTCATATTAAACATTTTAAATCTTGTCCTTGACACATTTAAATGTTGACCATCATAGCTCATATTAACTTTTTCATGCGACTGCAAGGAGCATTTTTCCTACTTGTGTAAGTATACTGGCATAGACCCCGACCCCCCCCCCCGTTTGGTCGCCGTACATGTTGTCATGTATGAAATATTAGAAAATATGTACTCTAGAGATACGTTCGTGTAACTATGTACCTGCTGATATCAATATAGTTTAGTTCAGCTAGATTTATAGACAGCCAAACATAAAATTTGGCGCACTGGGTACAAATGGCCCGAATGATTGGATCATTGGAAAGTTATCAGCCAGACCTTGAACGTTGGTCTTGCTATTTAGAAAGAGTTGAACAATTTCTGTTAGCCAATGACATCGTCGACGATGAAAAGAAGCGGGCAGTCTTCTTATCTACTGTTGGTATATCCACCTTCGGTCTTCTAAAAAACTTATGCGCTCCGCAAAAGCCTGCCGAGAAAAGTTTTCTTGAACTTTCGGATTTGCTTACAGCCCATTATGAACCGAAGCCGCTGGTGGTGGCTGAACGCTTTAAATTCCATAGACGGGATCAAGCCCCCGGCGAATCCATTTCTACGTTTATCGCGGAACTGCGGAAATTATCTATTCATTGCCAATTCGATGCTTATTTGGAACAAGCATTGAGAGATCGATTCGTCGCCGGTCTTTTTGATGAAGCCGTTCAGAAACGGTTGCTCACTGAGGAAAATCTTCCACTTCAGCGTGCTGTAGAATTGGCCCAATCCATGGAGTCAGCCAAAAGAAATGCTCAAGAATTACAAGCTTCGAAAGCAAAAAGTGACAATCTTCATGTAAACAAAGTTAACGTGCCCAAAAGGCAAAGCTCTAGATATTTTCAAGATGGTAATCAGCACAAGCATCAAAGGAAAAGTCAGGTTTGCTACCGCTGCAAAAAGCCGAATCATACCCCCGATGCTTGCAGATTTAAAGAAGCTACCTGCCATCACTGCAATAAACGTGGCCACATAGCATCTGCATGCTTTCAACGTTCACAAAAAGCTACAAAGACCTTTACTCGCCATGTTGGAACCGATTTGCAAAGTGACAGTAACAATTTTTCTGAACCAGACGATGAACCTATTTACTATGTTCACTCTGTTTTTCCTCACAAGCCATATTGGGTTCACGTCAAACTGAACAATGCCCCTATCGGTATGGAGCTGGACACGGGCGCTGCGGTAACTTTGATACCTTACAGCATTTGGAAAGAAAAGTTTCAGCACATTCCTTTGCAACACTGTTCTCTCCACTTACGTGGCTATAATGGTAACCCTCTTCCAGTGAAAGGTCAGGCTACCGTTACTGTGACCTATTTAAATCACAGCTTTTCTGACATGAAGGTAGTGATTGTTGATGCTAAAGGACCTCCACTGCTTGGCAGAGATTGGCTCAGCAAAATAAAGCTAAATTGGTCATCCATCTTCAAGCTTCATGCGGAAAGCCCAAGTGCTAGTGCCAAGGTAAATCAGTTGATTGGCAAATATAAAGATTTATTCAAGGATGAATTAGGAAAATTTAAAGGTCCTGGGGCACACCTTCGTTTGAAAAGCAACGCCAGCCCTAAATTTTGTAAAGCACGTCCCGTGCCCTTCTCGTTAAAAGAAAAGATTGATGTTAGTTTAAACAGAGACATTTCAGATGGCATACTCGAACCGGTAACCTATTCCGAATGGGCGGCCCCCATCGTCCCTGTTCTAAAACCCGATGGCACCGTTCGAGTTTGCGCTGACTTCAAGATAGGTTTGAATCCTAACTTAGAAGTTGACGAATATCCACTGCCCAGGCTAGAAGATACCTTGCAACAGGTATCATTTCGGGAAAGAAAGGCAGCAACATGTACCTGGTTCAGGTTCAAAAGGGAGTATGGGTTCGCCATGCCAACCAGATTCGGAAACGGTCAGAGAATGACTTTGGGAGAACGAACATGGGAGATTTGGACGACGGCGCCTTTGCCGGCGCTTTCACAAATCCCAACTTACCACCTGTCCCTTTGAACTTTGACCTGCAACCTTTGCCCCAAGACAATCGGGATGCACACCCGGTTCGACGTTCTATGCGACAACGTCGTCGCCCTGTAGCGTTCCGCCCGGGTAGAGACAATGGATTTTACCGTCCGGACTGAAAGGATTGAGAAGACATAGAATTTAAAAGGAAGGAAAGAACTGTCATGTATGAAATATTAGAAAATATGTACTCTAGAGATACGTTCGTGTAACTATGTACCTGCTGATATCAATATAGTTTAGTTCAGCTAGATTTATAGACAGCCAAACATAAAACATGTATAGGGGCGGGGTCACGGGGGGTCTGATTTATGGGGGAGGGGTCAGCCGATAGCGTGCAGAGGGTGTAGCGAGCTCATAATACATAGCGTATGAAGCTTGTCATACTCTTATGTATTATGTACTCTTGGTATTACCTTAACCAACAGTTGAACGCATTTGCTCGGCAGTTCCCGTTCAAGTGATAATTTGCACGGGAACTTGCCGTGCAAATCATCATTTGCACGATGCGGCCATGCAAATCACTATTTGCACGATTTTTCCGTGCAATTACTATTTGCACGGGAACACCATTTGCACGCGACATATATAATTATATTTCATTAGCATGTATGCGACGGACATTGTGCTGTAGCTGTACAATATATGTTGTAGATCATCAAAGGCTACAGGAAGTGTGCTTTGAAATGCCATCCAGATAAAAATCCTGACAATCCCGCTGCAGGTAGGTTCGGAAAAGTAGTTAGTCTCCGGTGATACCTACCTACCGCAAGTGCTCCTATATTAAAGGCTTTGTTAGAAGTTTTGAAACCAGTTTGGGCTCGTTTCCATCTGCGTGCGTAAATGGAAGAATTCTAGTATTATGATAGAAATACTATGAACTCTTGGTTGAAATCTGTAAACCACCATTGAAAACTTGTCTAAACTTGTTTGGCGGCCAAGATCTGGCTGGCTGTGTGAAACTTTTAAAAATTATTCGTTTTTGATTTTCGATTTCAATTTGCATAGGCGACTCTTCTTACCTTGTATTTACACTTGTTTTTGTTTTCTTTGTTTAGCCGAACAGTTTTTGAAAATTTCCAAAGCATTGGAAATACTGACTGATGCTGCTGCCAAGGTGAGCTATTATTTTTTGTAAAAAACCCCGAAGCAATAACTTTTTGTTCTTATTTTTGTATAAGTTTTTATTTTTTGTTTTTTCTTTCGTGTTGCTAGTAGCTTTATTTTGTTTTAAAGAAAGCTACAGACTAAATTTGCTTTGACTGTCCAAGTATTTAACCTGCGCCTCTTGCAAATAAAGTTCGCGAAGTGACGACGAATTTCGCCAAAGTTGGAGAAAACGCTGGACAGAGTTCTATGCAATTGTGTGTGTGGTCGCGAAGGGGTTTGGATTTTTCGGCAAAGTTGGCGAAAAGAAATTAGATCCATGTATTAATTTTGTGAGCTTTTAGTGGACTTTTCTGCAACAATGGCGGACATTCCTAAATTCTTTATTTTTCGAAAATTTGTACATTTTGCCTATAGCTTATTTTGCATGAAATGTACTGGAATTTTATTACAGTAGATAACCTTTTTCTATCATCCTTTTGGCTCCCATGTCAGTAGGTACGTATCCATTTCTTTTTATTTTAGGCTGCTTACGACAAGCTTCGCAGAGCTAGACAAGCAGCGAAGGAAAGAACTAAGAAATTGGATGCTAAACGACAAAAGCTCAAATCTGGTAATAAACGATTTTTAGGTTTCAAGTGCTTCTATCATATTTCCTCTATTCTATCATGTCAACAAATTTATTTAAAATATGCTGTTTGTACCTTTTTAATTATTACTATCTTTAACATACAATCTTCTAAGTGCTCTTATTTTACAAATCAACGTCCATGAAATGCAGTCGATTTTAGACCACCAAATTCAGTAATGTCAATCGAATTCATCTGGAAATTTTGTTAAATGTAGACTTGAGCTACAACTGTCAGATTTATTCCCTGGTTCCCGAAGAGGGATCCATATACGTGGCATATGGATTCTGCGCTGAGCTCTCGCAACCGGGAGGGTCTTGCTGGTTGCGAATGCAAGGACGCCATACTGAAATCGGGCAGTATGGTATCCGGCCAATGAAGCATATCTGAGGCTGGGCCCTGACAGCTGCTCCTTGCATCGTCAGCCAGAACCCTCGAGCGGGCCCTGGCTGGCACAGATGTGAGCCCGGTGTATGTAGTCAAGCCCACGAGTACATAGTTCATATGTCCCGTAAGACTTGTATGCTGGCTGAGGTCCCGTCAGACAACATATAAGCCTTACATACCCGATTCCCTCTCCCTCCTTTTTTCTCTGGGTATTTTCCCTATATTTTTTCCTACTTTCAAATATGAGGTTTCAAAAAGATTGGGAATTTTATGTGCCGGAGGCACGTGAAGTCTCGAACTATACTGATCTGGAGTTCTCCTGTCCCAGTCGCTAGGACAGGCTGGCTTTTTCCTACGGGGGGGGGTGGGGGCCCCCAGAAATCCGTTCCCCCCCCAGACTTGGGTCGCCCCCCCAGAATCGCCCCCCCCATGATTCGGGCCTTCCCCCCCAGAACCCCCCACGCCCACCCTAAAGTGTCCGAAAAAATAGTGTTTTGAGGGCAAATTTTGAAAATTTTCTCCGGCTTTGCCGGATTTTTACCCATTTTTAAGCATTTTTTTAGTTATTTTAAGCTTGAATTTAAGTTAAAAATACGTAGTCAATTTTTAGCTCAGCAGCAAAAAATAGCTATTTTTAGACATTTTTCTAAAAAATCCCCCCCCCAAAATTCGAGCCCCCCCCCAGACCTGGGGGGACCACCCCTCCCGACTTCCCCCCCCAGAATTTTTTTAGGGAAAAGCCAGACAGGGGAGGGGAGGGAGAGAAAATATCCCGTGGTCGATACTGGTGGGGGCTCCTAGTGTCAAAGATATATTTCCCCCGCCCATTTATATATGTTGCAGATAGATTTCTAGATTAGAATAGGTGGTACAGGGAGGAAGAACCGGGCCTGCTTGGGCGTAGTTGGAATCTGAAGTACAGTCCCCACCAGAAGATATCAGCTGTCACAGGATCG
Source organism: Trissonchulus latispiculum (assembly GCA_030248195.1). NCBI lineage: Eukaryota > Metazoa > Nematoda > Enoplea > Enoplida > Ironidae > Trissonchulus > Trissonchulus latispiculum. Next base: position 12,426 of record JASAND010010352.1, read on the forward strand.
GTTCGTAGACCGCCTCCTGTGACAGGATAGTAAGACACAATAGATCAGGACATATACAGGTAACCTGCCCGCTACAGGTCGATGTCAGTTGGCCAAATGGACGATATGGAGGTTTGGCCATATCTGTTCGAGACTCTCCCTCCAGCGGGCCCAACGGTCAGTTGAGGGAGTGTCGTTATAAAACATGCTCGGACTGTTATGGTCTCGTTCTAGTGTTCTGCACATAAAAGTGTGGACGACAAGCCTTCGGCAAACTTCCTACATTCGGTGACGGCACCCTTGTGTTAAGCAAGGTGGCTTCCATTGAATGTCCCTAAGGGGCCTCGCGACAGCTCACCGCTAGCGGGCGGGAAGGAATACTTACTTACTTACTTACTTACTTATTCCCTGGTTTGCTGTAAAAATTATGATACTGTAAAACTTAACTGCTATGTTATTTTTAATGTTTCAATTCAACATTAATTAATTATTGTTTCTAGGGATGCACCGGGGCCAAAAATTAGCAAAATTTTGTTATTTTTTGACATTATTTGACCAAAATTTTGAATTTTCGAAAGTCAAAAAGTGTTACAAATCGTTTGTTTTCCAGCCGCTATGAATGAAAACAACGATAGTAACGGTTGTGTATCAAAAATTATTGCAAAATTTAAATTTTCAAGAAAATTTTTGAAAATTTTCGATTTGGACCCCCAATTTCCAGGTCCCTGCCCCGGTGCATCTCTAATTGTTTCACTGTGTGTAATTGTTTCCAGAGCTGGAAGAGCGTGAACGTGCTGCTCAGTTTAAGAAGGATGATGAAGTCACTGCAGCAGAGAAGCTCCAGGCTGAGGTACGTTGCTTAGTTGCTCCGAAAACCTTATGCTGTCATTTGCAATATTGAACACTAAGATTACAGTCTGTACTGTGCTCAAAACATATTATTGCCTTTTTAAAGCTGAAAATCCTGTTTTGATTTCTGATTTTGATTTTAATATTGTTTCTAACAGATTTGTGTGTCTCCTATTTTGTGCATTTCTTTAGATTGAACGACTGAGAATGCAAGGATCTGAACTCCTGCGGCAAGAACAGGAACGGATGGCCCAAGAAATCCGTCAAACGCGGACGTGTGATTCCACAGACCCTAAAACGTCTACCTCAAATGCATGCCCTCTTCATGTCAAGGTATTAGTGTTATTTTGAAGTATACAATAGTTGAGCTAAACGTCATTTATTTCACATTGTATAGTTATTATACAGTTTTAGTTTTGGTATTGAGATTGCTAATCCAGTGATTGATGTTGTCAAAGTGGGTTTCTTGGTAGGAATTTTGAATCAGTGCTTTTTTGGGTTAAGGTGGTGGTATCCTTTTGTGCAGTGCTTTTGTGGTGTTTTTTTGAAACGCTATAACTTTCGCAATTTTGGGAGTTGTAAAGAGCTTTATACATCGTTTTAAAGCTTATTATCTGTACATTCACATGAGCTTACAGAACTGGCAAAATTAGCAAAAAAATAGCAGAAATTTTCTGACAAGCTGACATCGAACAGGATGAATATAGACCACAAGTTTTTGAACATCGATTTCTCAAAACTGAAGAATCGGCCAAAAGTTCTTTTTGTGCCACGATATGAAGGACATATGGGCCGAGGGACGTTTTTTTGGATTTGGCTCAGCAGGTCTTAACGGTCGAGAAAATCGGCCAAATGCACAGTAACACGAAATTTCGCAACTTCGCATTGAGTTTTCTTGCTACTCAATATGTTTTAGCCCAAACCAAGAAAAACGTCCCTCCGCAGAAGTGCGAATTTCGATTCTGCCGAAAATCTCCGGAATCCGTTGAGTAATTTTTGAGAAATCGATGTTCGAAACAAAATAATCGCAGTTTTGCCAAAATGGTTTTTCGGCAAAATCTCTAGCTTAAAGCAATAAAGTCCGGCTAATAGGCATTCATAAAATGTGCATTTGGACGGTGTATCGATTGAGTATAACCAAGAGTACATAATACTAAGGGCCTATTTCTTTAAAGATTAAAATGGTCGGATTAAACGGATTAAAAATCAGCCGGATTAAAATTTTAATTTATATTTCTTTAATGCAGGATTAAACGGATTAAACGGATTAAAATTAACTCGTTTAATCCGACCATTTTTAATCCACGGATTAAACGACTTGATTTTAATCCATTTAATCCGCCATTAAAGAAACAGCGATTAAAAATTTTAATCCGCCAACTTTTAATCCGTTTAATCCGCGTAAATGCACGAGGATTAAAAGTTAGTTGAAAATGCAGGCGGAGGATTAAACGGATTAAAATTAATCTTTAAAGAAACAGAGATTAAGCAGGTCGGATTAAAATTAACTCGTTGAGTTTTTAATAAGTGTGAATAAAGAAACAGGATTAGATTAAAATTTTAATCCTAGGTGCATTAAAGAAATAGGATTAAATTTAATCCGTTTAACTCGTTTAACTCGCTGGATTAAATTTTAATCCGTTTAATCCGAGGTGCTGTTTCTTTAATGCGGATTAATTTTAATCTAATCCGTTTAATCTTTAAAGAAATAGGGCCTAAGAGTATGCCACTAGGCAAGCTCTATGTTATCAGAGCAAAAACTATGCTCTGCACGCTAACGGCCCACCCCCCCCCCGCAAATCAGACCCTAGTGACCCCCCCCGCAAATCAGTACCTAGTCGAAACGGGGGTACGCTCACTCGTTCTATGTTTATGTGCTTAAGCTCAAAAACACAAGCAGTGCGTGCGCGAATTTTGTGCCTGCTTTGAGCTTTAGAACACAAACATAGCGCACAAAATTCTTTGAAGTGAAGGGTCTAATTTGCGGGGGGGGGGGGGGTGGGCCGTCAGCGAGCAGAGCATAGTTTTTGCTCTGATAACATAGAGCTTGCCTAGTGGCATACTCTTATTATTATGTACTCTTGGTATAACTAAGCCAATTTTGTCCTTAACGTGTGGAAGTAATTTTGAAACAACTGATTTCCTCGAAAATGGCCATTTTTTGACCCTAAAAACAGTTTTTTGCTTATACTGACTTAACCACTGGAGATAGCTCAAAGGTTGTATATAAGAGCAAAAATGTTCATTTTCGAGTCCTCTTTCCAGCCATACCAACCAATCCCGTGTCTTGTCTACCTACTGGGAGCTTAAGGCCAAAAACCAAAACATTCCTATCTTTTGGCCTAAGAATACGGGACTGGTCCTAAAATGTTAAAGAGCACGGAAATAGGTTATTTCATAAGTTTTAGCCCTTTGCGTAAAGGATTAAAGCCGCAGGAGTCAAAAATACCCGAAAGGAAACCAGCACCTTAAGTCAGAGCAGACAAAAGGGGGTTTATACTATCAAACTTTCGTCTGACTTTCTTCAGATAAAAATTTTCTTCAAAGAAACGTCAGACGAAATTCTCGCATGTAAACGACTATCTGAGTCAGGACATCGCAGTTTTTCTTGGACGAATCAGACGAAACTAACCACTCGTATAGCTTCATTTCAAAAGAAACTTTGGTGAAGCAACAACAGCTGAATACGATTGAATGCCTTGGAATAGTCAGTAGCAAAGTGCTTGCTTGTTTGATGGACAGTGTAAAACTGCATGTCGGATGGAAAATATTTGCTCTGATATTTGTTCCATCTGATGAAGTCAGACGGAAGTTTGATAGTGTAAACCGGGCTTAACTCGATGACTACTCGATATTATCACTGAATTTGTCATATCGAGATTATATTTTGTCCACCTTCACATTATAAAGTGTCTTTCTGATTGTTGCAGGTGAAGTGGGCAAGCCAACCCAGTTCGGAGCCTTACACTGATGGACTGCTGAAACGATTGTTCAGCAAAGTATGCTTGTCCTGTGATTTAAGTATTACTTTCGTGTGGGAACACCGCATTTTGATGCATTGAACTTTAATAATTGTTCAGCTTAAGAAGCAGCACATTTGTAGCTTCCATCAACCCTAGCACTGCGTTGAGAACAGTGAACAAAGACGGGCGTTGCTGGACCTTTTCAAGAAAGAGTTAATACTTTACTAATTTGAGTACTCAGTACTCAGGTTTTGTAGCTGTACAGTGGTTGGGTATTGTGTGATAGCAGGGCCTTCTGTAACGGATAGAGCTGACACATAGTCAACCTATCTGTTACTGCTGTGTGATAGTCAGTTACTGCTGTCAGTTAGTCACGTGATTACGTTTCGTAATCACACAGCTATCAGAAATGTCGTAAAATTAAAATGTCATTTGACTGAATGCATTGTAAGCTAGAATCTTATTTTCCAGAATTGCTTATGCAAACTTGAAAAGTACGCTGACGTTTGAAATTCTGCTACCTGCTGTAACTGTGCCCATACCATTGTTTTGTTTCAGTATGGACAAGTCAACTATGTTGTCATGAGCAGTAGCAAGAAAAAGAACTCAGCCCTAATTGAAATGTTGCCTCAGCCACAGTTTCAGGTTAGATCTGGTATTTCTGTGACCATCTCTGTCCTTTTATATATAACAACATGAAAATTAGGTAAACGCGGGCTAGCAGGCGGATCCACGAAGGATCCTTTTATACGTAAGAAACTACAGACTGGCATAATCACTTGTCTTGGCAATTGGACTGTTTTTGAATTGGAGAAAAATTGGTCCCTGTTTTATACTGTTACAAATCGTTAGCATGGTAGACTGAGTATCGACATCCCGTATTTGTTAAGGCCAATTTCTATTGTTTCAAACTTCCTTTTTGATTCAATAAGGAGTAAACTGCAGTTTCATTCGCCACCAGGGTTATTGACTATAGTTTTCCTTTGCGTCAGGACCTGCGTCATGACGCTCTATTTGCTGTATATAACTCAAATAAAATTCACTCTGCACTCTTAGAAATGTCCCAGTAGAAACTACAGGAATCACTTTTGTAGATGATAAATACATTTCTGAAAAACTTCAGTTCAGGATTTAGTTTTGTATCAAAAATATGCATTATGCATAGCTATTATTCTAGTGGTTTCTTTTATTTTCACAAAACATTCATGAAACTTGTATTTTTGACGCAACGACCTCTGTTTCTGACGCAGCACTGACGCAAATGCCGAAATGAAAGAGAAAACCCCTGGTATTAACAGTGTGCGGCGTAACCCTTACATAGATATAAACGTACGTACATTGTGTAACACAGTCACCCTATGCTTCAGTAAAGGATACTACACTTGTACCAGAGCTTGAAGTAGTGACTCCTCTACTCTTACTTCATTGTGACTGTTCACTAACTCTGTCCATAAGGCGGTCTGAGTACGTGTACCGAGTAAAATTACGTTTCAGTAATTTCATTTCATTAATTAAATTACTAATTAAAAAGTACATAAATTAAATTTGGGAAAATATTTTGTGGTACGTAATTTGCATTTTAGGTTTCTGATATTCTGGAAGAGACAGGGCTTCTTGAATCACCGCTGAAAGTTGCTCTGATCCCTGAGGGCTCTGGAAATAGCACTACTGCTGACGCTAATAGGCCTGTTCCTAGCAAAAGAGAGTCGGAAAATGTAGATAGCAATGTATTATAGTTACTAGTTTGGTAGTTTTCGCATATAATACTATAATCATAAATTACATCGTGTTTGAGGCATATTGAACAGTCTCATACAACAATATAATTTTAATGGGTAGCTTACAGTGCAAATTGCACTTTTGAGTAAAAATTTATGTTACAGCTACATTATGTTTACTGAGCAATGCATTCAATAATGAATAAATGCATATTTTATTTAAAATGCTGAGAGAAAGAAAACAAATGATTTTGAAATCCAGACTGAAATCAAGTGATTTTGGGTTGAAATACGTACTTATAGTACACTTTATTTGTCATTCCATTCCAGGATTTTGTTTACTTTTATTTTCTTCGATCGAGCCATCAATTTTAGTTCAGCTGAAAAGTAATCACGAGAAAATCTATTACTGGACTATTTTGCATTCCATCCTAGATTTTGTTTGGCTTTTAAAATCTTTGGTCTATCCATCAAGTTTCAATTCTGCTGAAAATTTATCACGAAAAAAATTGAGTGCTGGAATATTTGTTTGTCATATCTATATTTAGTAATGCTGGTCTACTTTTTGTTTAGCCTTCCGTGGACAAAAAATCTACTGCTGCCACTGCAGAAGCTGCAAAAACCGCTCCGGTATCTAAGCTTGGGCCTGGTGGTCTTGATTCTGCCACGTCGCTGAGTGACAGAGATTTCGAGAGCCTCGTTTTGATGGAATTGAGGCGAAAAGAGGAACGGAAACGTTTGATCCAGCAAATGATGACAGAAGATGAAGAGTCCTAATATTGGACAATAGGAATTATAGAAACAAGAAACATCCTTTGTCTGAGGATATTATGAGATTGTGGGATGATAACAACATGTGTTGGACTAATTCCTGGATTACCCCTGATCTGACCTCTTTGATTTATGGATCTCTGGCCTTACAATTAGCCGCTGTGAACTATCTGCTCACATTGTTAACGAAAAATAGAACTAAAGAACTGGAAAGAACTAAGGTGAACTAAAAACCGTAACGGATTTTCGTTTATGTCTCTTTGTAAATGATATTGTTTAGTAAAATCTATGTATCTGGAGTCTATGCAGTTTACGTTTTTGCCATACGCTCGATGTCGACCGAATCAAGTGCAAACTGTTCTACCAAGCTGTCGCCTTTAGCTGTCACCAAATTGGGTTCAACAGTTGGGCCTGCTGGCCTAGAGAAAATGGGCCGGTGAGCAGCGTAGCAACAGACTCGAAATTGAATAGTCTAAGTTTAGAAGAATAGCTTTATTTAGTAGACAATAAATACAGTACAGACAGGATACTCACTTCATTTGGTTTAGGTTACAGATCGCAGCAATTATATACCTAATACATGAAACTTGAAAATATACAGCTTTGGGGATGGAAATGTTTTGTACTCCAAATCTCAGTCTGTAGTTGCACGATAGAGGTTTTGTTTGGTTTAATTTTGTTGCACACTGGCTGGCGCTGGATAAATGAAGCGCTAGTCTATCGGGCAACTAGGACTGGCCCAAAGTACATAGTAGATAAGTATATATGTGATCGCTAGTAGGATCACTGTTATCCGCTACATGTTCTGCCCACGCTAACGGCTGACCCTCTGCAAATGTGTACATATTCTCTAGTTGTATTATATTCAAGACGCAAGTCGTAATGCAGTTGTTGAGGAGGGTGGATTTGTGACTTGGCCGGCCGGGTAGTCGGTCGGGCTTCAAAACCGGTAATGCAAACCGACCGGTACCAATTTTGCCCTGTTTTGGGTACATCTTGCAAAGGGTTTTGCACTAAGTGATGCATACTGTTACTACAGGTTGCGTATAACAGATTGGCCCCGCCTGATCGTCTTAACACTGGACCGGCCGGCACCGCCGGTCAGCCGGTTTAGTAACGGCCGGCCACCAGCTTTAGTAGGTACAGGTTTGTGGAAGGGCGTCAGCCGTTGGTGCGCAGAGCAATGTGCCTAATAGAGAGCCTGCTAGCTGTCATACTCGTATGTATTATTATCTATTATTGGCTTGGCTAATTAAAATGTTCCATGACCAGTTTTATCAGCAAGCGATATCGAGTCAGATTCTTTGAGGCGACTTTTCTCATTAAAAGCTAAAACAAAAACAGGTGCTAAAAGTTTGATTAGTCTGTTTTGTTGTTTAACTTAATCTACGTACGTGTACATGTAAAACAATCATAATGTATTATGTATATTTGCTACTCCAGGTTTTCTCTTGAAATAATATATAAGCAGATAGCAAAGCACTTGCCTATGGTAGAACTGGTGACTTTTGATTTAAGACACTTCAGGGACATGAACAGCAGAAAGGCCAACCCGCAAGCAATTAGATTTGAATACAGAAAGCTTTGAGCTCCCACTCTGACTAGAAGCTGAAACAGCAAAAATCTCAAATTTTATTAATCTAATTAACAAATAGCTGTCCTAGATTAAAACAAACTTAGTTTATTTTAATCAAACTTTCTTTCTTTCCGTAATAAGGTTGCATATATCCAATTAACAAGTTTAATGGAATGGCACCAAACCTTCTTGCTTCAAATAGTAGAAGCAAAGCTTACGTTTCCAATCATCACCGGAAAAACGACCTCACCCATGGCAGCGACGAAGACTAGAAAACTGGTGGATGATGCTGAAAACCAAAAAATAAAATAAAATTCATCAGTTATAGTAATATAATTATTTTCAATCTTTCGTATTCTATATTTTAAAAACTGAGATTTTAGAGATTATGTCAGCTTTTATAGTTAAATTTTAACCAGGAAATCAGTGACATTCCCTACCATTAAACACAAAAGCTACATCATGCAAATTGTATACCTATAACAAGGACACTGTACATTTGTTAATACTTGGTTAAAAGTACGTACGTTGTAGACCAACATCTTGTTCCACAAGAGAGAGTAGAGCAGGAGACATGGTAGCTAGGAAGAGACCAACTCCGGCAGACCCGATAAAGAGCAATGGATAGGTGTCCGGCAACAGACACATGAAAAAGATAAAGCCAATAATACCAAGCTGAAACAAACAATACATGCGGGTAAAGGGTGTCGATATTTGCCCAGCCGATAACGCGTTAACGCTTTAATACATGACGTAAAAAACACTTGTCATACTCTTTTGTATTATGTACTCTTGTTTTGACTAACAATTCCATTGCGTACGTACATTCTTTGCTTCTACCGTATCATTACGTACGCATGTGGTGTGTAACTTACCGTATCCATTGTTAGCATGAAACTTGGAGTAAAGTATATGGCCATAGAAATACCCAGAAGACGACCAAAAGTGAATGTTCCCTAAAATAGTATACAAATATAATAATATGTAAAACTAAAAAAGCAATTGACCAGTTTTGCCTATAAAATATATTAAACTGAAACGTAACTAGCCAGTCTGAATGGCATCAGAAAGAAGATGCCTCCAGTGAGAACAACTGCGTTTAGCGTTGTCGAAACTTTGACTAAGATATAGTTTCGAAAAGAGCGCAACCTAATTTCCTTACTATATATCAACTTTTTGGGAAAATCGAAGACAAAGTTTTTGATAAGCCGGTTTATCGGCCTACGTCTGAAATCTATACAGCGACGTCCACATTATCCTATGGCCAAGTTTTACCCAAATCGGATAAATTACCTCGTTTCCTGACGGGAACGGTACTCTTTATAGGTATCATCGTCTTAAATGCCATTAGACACTAGTGAAAAATAAATGTGCCACGTCATGTCAGACACCAGATTTGTTTTAATTTATGTTTATATTTTTAATTCTATCAATCTTATGTCCTTTTGTTTTTAGATATTTTACCCAAAATGTAGCATCCATTAAAGCGGCGTCCGAGGAATGCAAGCCCGACACTTCGAGCTTCCCATATGAGAACACATATCCAGCAAAACCAGCCTACAAATATTACATACATAAGTGAAATAAATAAAACTTAATAAATCTACTAGGAAATAAATCAATTAGTACAAATTATATGGTGCCAGTCAAGTGTCGTTTTTCTGGGCTTCACTATCTTTGATACTATACATGACTGTGCTGGTTTTCTTTAGCTTTATAATGCTTTTTCCAAACCAGTCTACCTTTAGCAACTCCAAACTATCTTTGCAATAGAAATGGAGTAGGAAAACATTTTGTTGACTGTTACGTACATGGTTCGGCAATTGCACGGAAGCATTTTATGACTTAGGTGTTAGTCCTGGCGGTACAAAATACTTAATAATTCATGCTGTTAGTGACAGATATAACAGACACTAGGGCCATAACATTTATTCATAGTATTAGCTGAAGTAGAATTCCCCCCTCACGTTTGACATAACACGAACGTTATAGCTTATTTCGCTAGTAATGTAGAAGAAAACCTGGAGCCGTGCTCGTCAAAGTTGGAATGAATCGCGATTGGGTGTAATTAATAATACTACGAAGTGAAAAGTGATCTACCAGGAAAAAACCGGAATTACCAAATTTAGTCATGAGAGAGCAAAATGAACTCATGTTGTTAATATAATGAGCGTATGTATGGTGGTGGGTGGGCATATAATTGTGTGCATGAGTGTATATATATATATATATATATATATATATATATATATATATATATATATATATATATATATATGCTGAGATAAATATGAGGATGTCTAATATGATAACTAACTCAGTTGAATTGGGACTGAGACCAACCAAAGATTTAGTCATGCTAGTATTTTAAGCAATGGCAGGGACTAACGGATAAGGACAATTTTAGGTTAATTTTTGGTGATATCTAGAATAGCGAGGCTGCGAAGATACTGAAGCAGAAAACAAAAGTATAGACATTAGACATTTACAGTCAACAGTATGTGTTATAAACAGTGCAGTGTGTATACCTGAATACCATCTGAGATAAAGATTATTAGAGAAGCAACAAAGATATAGAAGAGAGTGATTGAAGAATACAGCTTGAAGCAGCCGCAGGGATGTTCGTTGTGGCAACCGCCGCCGTGGCTTATCGAATCCCCTTCGTCTGAAAAAAATCCCGGTTCCAAATTAAAAATAAGATAAATAATGAAAATTAATTCAAATAAATATATAAATAGCACAATATTTGATTTTTATTTCTACCCAAAACGTTGTGTACTGTTGCTTTTCCAGGTTGCCTGCGTGTTATCTGATCTGAACCCAATGCCAGAGTTTCGTGCCTTGCAATTGCAAGGTCTTGCAATGTCTTGCAGTAATTTAATCTAAAACAATCGAGTTAGTAGATAGTTTAGCATGCACTATTCAAGCAGGTATATACTTACTTTCAAACCTTTGATAAGACTCTAGTCCCTGCTTCCTACGAATTATTAGCAAAGTAACCAGAATAATGGTTGGAATCTGCAACACACAATTAAAGTTATTGAAAATATTAAATCCCTAAATAGGGTAAATCATAAGATAATCGCAAGTAACCCCTACACTGTGCCAAGTTTTGGCTAATTGAAAGATCGGTGCAATTCCACTCTTGTGTATATACGTAAGACGCTTTTATGAATGGAATAACTACTTTGCTTTTCTTACCTGAATGGCCGCCAGCGTCCAAAAGGCATACTGTACAACTAAGGGGTGATTTATCTCCTCAGGCTCAGGGGATCGTGGGTTTAGACTAAACAATAAGTAAACAAATTAACACATAGATATACTAACTAAAATTTAAAAAACAACAAAAATCTAATAAGCCTTACATTGAATTTCTCCATCACCAAAAACTGCTTTTAATCCTATAGCTTAGTCAAAAGGGTTAATAGCTACTCACAGAGTTGGCTCCGGGTCCAAATTTTCGGACCCGGCCCGGACCCGGACCCGTTAGGCCGGACCCGGACCCGCCCAGACCCGGATCCGGGTACCCGGTTCTAAAAAACAAACCAGTTTGCATAAACACTCATTGCATTCTTGAATTTCACTGCAATTTTACTACTGTAATAGCCCAGTCGCTAATGAAACCTGTGATAAGCTTTAGGTTAACTTATTTTACGCCTCACGACAATTTTGAGTGCTAGGAGGGCTAACAAAAGCAGTAGCAATTTTGTGATAGTCCAGAGGCAGTGTGAGACTGTCCTTCGGACAAGTTACGAATACTTTGGAGGAAAGAATGTGAACGAATTTTTGGTGGCTTGTATATGAAAACAATGTCCTTGAGCTTGTTTACTAGATTAAGTTTTGCGTACATTGCAAAACTTTATGCTAACTTATCAATTCGAGTTGTCATATTTCTACTTCCAATTCTAGTTACTACATATTGTGTTTCTAGCCCAGCAGAGCAGCATAGATCAGTAAGACCTCAGCTAGACAACTAAACATTGCATTTCAATGCCTAACACACCGGTTCCACCAGCTTTCTATTAGAAATAAAACAAATTGTAATGTTTTAACATCCCTAAATGTACCACAATCCAGTTTTCTTCAGTATTTTGGATCCGGACCCGGATTTGGACCCGCGGGTACCCGGACCCGCGGGTCCTAAAGTTGGACCCGGATCCGGCCCGGCCCGCGGGTACCCGCGGGTCCCCGCGGGTACCCGGACCCGGCGCCAACTCTGGCTACTCACATACAAAGAGATTTTACCCGACAAAAACGTTGGCACATTCCTCGGCGTTTTTTCGCAATCGAGTTGAAGGAGTAGAGTTAACATTTAACTAATTTCACTAGTTTAACCATATGCGCGAGATGCATGGAGTTCAAAGTAATTATATTAGCATCGTTTAACTCGCTGCGGAAAATGCCCTATATAGGCATATTAGGCAATACCTACGCGTTGGATTGTCGCATCGCAGAAACATTTTTTGGTTCGTTTTGCATCTGAGCACAGTCATCGTCGCCGAGAAATGCCGTCGCCAAAAGCGGACTCAGAAATGCACCGAGACCGTAGCAGAAATGTAGCGCCTAAAACGAACGAGACACAAAGTTGTAAGTTGGATCACTTTGAAAGCTATGGTTCAATTGGAAATGGGTTAACTGTTTACCGCATATTCGAGTCTCGATACACCGAAAATTTTCAGCTTCTCATTACATCTTCTTTAATTGTAATTTGAAGGAAAATAAGTAGCAATTTAATAAGAGTAGTGAATTTATTATTGCATGAAAACTGTGGGACAGCAGGTTTATAAGGACAGGAACAATTTACCTGTAAGACTAATTAAGTATTTATCAGGTTTCTTAACAGTCTATACCTAACACGTTTTTCTAAACTTTAACTTTAAGTTTAATAAGTTTTTAACAGTTGATACCTGAAGGAAGGGTGCCACATCTTGACGATAGAGTCGCACCATGGCCATATTACCGGCCGTGTCAACTAAGCCCATGTGGAATCCCATACAGGTGAGAATGAGAATTAGTACGGTAAAACTGTGCGTCAGCGGGACAGCTGCCAGAGTGATACACTGTACGGTTGAAGCGACGAGGAGGACGATATCCACGGATATCCTAGAAAAAGCAAAAAGAAACTACGTAGTAAAAGTAATGACAAGGCAGAGGTAACTATGAGAATATCTTCATTCCTGCTTCCCGGAGAAGGGACCACGATACACATTGCCCATCCGTAGAGCCAGGATTGTCACGGTCACCTCACATAATGACTGCATTCGTGGAAGGGGAGGGGACGTGCGGTAATTTATTAGTTATTTTAATTAATTAATTATAACTTTAATTAAGTTAATGCAATTAAAAAACTAATTCGACAACTTTGTAGCATTTTTTCTGCTCTTTCCAATGATATAAAAATTTTTTTTGATTTAAAACAATTTTTATATCATTGGAAAGAGCAGAAAAAATGCTACAAAGTTGTCGAATTAGTTTTTTAATTGCATTAGGCTAATTAAAGTTATAATTAATTAATTAAAATAACTAGTAAATTACCTACAGTAAGCCTTAGGCTAGTGGGCCAATCAGCGAGCAGACACACGCTTATATGAAAGCGTGTGATTAGTGCAAAGTGGTACCCCCCCGGAAGTTACGGGGGGTCCCGAGTTAATGAACCGAGCATACCTAGCATGATTTGTACATGCTAGTGTAAGAGTTTCATACTCTGTAAAAGCCTTGTGGCAGCGGTAATTTGAAACTGGGACTATCGTATTCGAAGTCAAACGACTACCACACACGAGACGAAAATCAAGAGATGAAAAAACAGAATTATGCAAACGTTGCTAAGTGGAATATCTGCCGTAGTATGGATGCCAAGAGAGCCAGCCGAGAGACTGCTAACTCTGCAAGAACCTAAAAAATTTGTAGCAGATGAGTTCAACAGCCCAATTTCAGTTAATTTCAGTTTCAGTGACTGTTATACCATTTCAATAGACAGGCCGCTGCACAAGTTCCAATCAACATCGGTCCAGTCTGGGACAGGAACATCCAACTGGTGGCGTCCAGTTGGGATCCCGTCTGACATCGCAGATCCCAAACGGTGGGACCCAGAAATGCCACACAAAGTCCAAAACTCCAGAAACAGGCACAATAGGTTAGGGTGGCAAATTTGTGGCTGCTAAAATGGCGTAAACAACACTTCCAGGCGGGCTCGCCGTGAAATTCGCTGTGCATTGTTTGATCTACATTATCTACAATAAATAAAACAAAAACCGTTAAAGAAAATCTTCTTTTCAAGACTGTAATAAAATGTGTCAATTTTAAGAAGTGATAAAAGCAATTAGGTACATAAGTGTGTACTTTCAAGCAGCTGTTTATTTTTATGTTTAATGAGTAGACGATAAAAAGTGCGTTAATTAAACAAGCATGCCCCTAAAAGGGGCAATATTCCGCTGTTGAGCTATTGACGTATCGTAAACGTCAATAAGATTTCCGGATTCGAATTTATCAATTTGTTTAGTCCACCATCACCAACCGTATTCTCATGTAAAATCTAATTTGAGACAGACTGTATTCCACAGAATGTCTTCAAAATTTTGGGCACAGAGAAAAATAGAAGCTATTTTTCGTAACGTCCTAAATTTTTGGTGCCCCAAGATTTTTGTAAAGTCTTCATGTTTGCAGACCACGTTCTAAAACCAGCTCGAACAAAGGTCAGGATTTTTGTTTTGGCATATTTAACACCTGTATTAAACTTCTGTATGTATTCTTTGAAACCTTTTTATAAAATTAAAAACTACATCCAACCGGGAATCGTGCCCGGGTCATTGCGATGGCAGCGAAATGACTTAACCACTGCACCATTTCAACTTCTGTTGTAGAGATTTCTCAGGTGATTCCCAATGCCAAGCCTAGCACGAAATTAAATTCAGAATTAATTGGCCTAGATTTATTGCTAATTAAATAACTAATCGTAACTAATCAAAATATTAGTGGTCTGCTAATCTCAATTTCGTGTGCAATTCTGCGAATTATTACTGAATTTTGTCTGTGAACGTTTACCAATCGATAAACGGCTGCGGAGTATTTGAGTTACACAAAACGCCAAAGCGTATTGCTTTATTTCAGGAGATTTATACCACAAAATTCAATGAAACTTTAGGAACAGACTCCGATGCATTTTTTCAAAAAGCTGATACCGTTACTTTTATTGTTTTTGGTTGACGTTAAAAAATACATATATTAGCCCAAGTGTTAAAAATAGAGGAGGCATTGGAGAGAGAATTTCAACAACATACATGCATTACATACAACAAAGCCGGGGAATATATTCAGCTCCAGCGGAATAAAAACTAATAAATACGAAACTGTAGTGTAAAAATTTGGAGTCCATTTTACCAGGACTGTATAACAATCAGAAATCACAGCATTTAAGCTGCTGCACTGAAATTTGGCTATTTCCGAATTACTGTGTATACTGAATAGATCGATTCTACTGTTTTAAACAATTAGGTATAAATCTTTTAGAATTTTCATGTGCGGTAGGTATATATAACACAGCAGTTTAACGCTAGTTCCCAAACAGAGCTCGATGATGAAAGTGCTTAGAAAATAAAGAGTTATATAATTCTGGAGTTAATACATCCATTATTGATATGGTGTAATAAAAATAAAACTCTAACTGCTAGGTTAGGCTAGTATTATTTTTGACAAAGATTAACTTGTTATCGAGAAATATAATTTTAGGGATTAAGAAAACGTCAAGTACAGCTGATTAAGCTTAAACATAAGTTCTTTTCCATAATAGGGGGGCAGCTTTTGACATCCTAACAACTTTAATGGAAAAAGAGCCATGGCAGTATTAATTACTATCATTACTATTTTTAAAGCTAAAATGCTGGAAACATATGCTACGCACATGCGCAGGCAGCATTAAAATTATGAAATTAGTGGTACAGGAGAAAACGAGTCAAGTCAAGTACATCCGTATCTGTTGGGCAATATAATTTACGCTCAGCTTAATCTAATGGTAATATCAGGAGACAGGAAAGATCTAGTAAGGCTTAACTGCTGGAGCAATGATTCTGGTTTAAGCCAGAAAAAGTGTATAATCCAGAACCAGTTGCTAAGCAAGAACTGGCAAGACAAATTTATAACTAGAGATTGTTCTCTCGCTCTCTCTCTCATTCAGCCTCCCACCTCGTCTTGTCCTGGTAAAGCGAAGGTAATTTAATTACCCACAGTTCACTTTGGAATATTACTCAAAGCTAGAATAGACCTCTGTACCTCCACCAACTCTGTTCTATACTTTACTTCAAAAACAGAATGAAACTGGTAGGAGAAATTAATAAAAACCTTACACCAACACTACAAAAAATTACGGCATGATAGACCCTTCTTGACGAAGCTAGGCCGTTGAACCCATATAAAGCTGAAACTAAAAAGGTCGAACTATACAAGACTGGGTATATATACGTAGCTTAAGGGGGGGGGGCTACGAAGGGGTTGGCACGACATCGTCGGAGAGAGCTACTTTTCCCCCCAATATTAGCCAACATATCAAAGTAAAATGGTTTAGGGTGGGCAACAATATATCTCATATACACCGTTTTTGGCAGGACGCCAAAGTACAAATTTCGGTGGGAAAATGGGATTTTTCAAAAAGGTTTTTTCAGCTCTGGCGGATTAACGGTATGACCAATTCTAAAACTTTCAACCATAAATGTTATCTGTTACTAGTGCTAAATATTAAAAGTATTCCGGCTTTCGAGCGTTGCTTCCTTCTTCAGCTATAGCAGCTCAAAGTTTGAAACTTGGCGAAAAGTTGCGATGTGACCGTGCGCCGTTTTCGATCTAATAAAATTGACAGCCCCTAGCCAACCCCAGCTTTTTAGCAAATATTAGGCTCTAATAGGGGCAAACTGTAGGTTTCGAGGACTTAGGCTTTCTGATTAGTGTGCTAGCAAACTTTTTGTTAAGAAATAACCTTATTTTTAGGCCTGAAAAGGTATCTTAAGGTGGTGATTCCTTTTGGAGACATCAACTTTGAACACTTATTACTCATTCACTACTTTGAGTTAAGAAGCCATTTTTATATCAAAATGGAGCTTAACATTTTGTCTTTCTAATAAATGCAAGAAAACACGCCTCAGTTTTCGGAAACTATTTTACTACATTTTCGAAGTACTTTAATTTTCCAGATTTTTTGCAGACTGAAGTAAATTTTTTTGTGAGGCATCGATTATACCATTCGATACCTCTATCAAATACCTGGGGACCCTTTTTTAGTTATTATGAAACCGCTCTTCGTAATGGAGATTTTAGCTAAAATGTATGCGCAACCTGGTTTTTGCCTACTTTTCCCAACTTTAGCAAGCGACCACTTCAACTAGAAAGCAGCAATCGGGGCAACTAAAAAAGGGTCCCTGGGTATTTTTGTGTAAAACATGTCTAGTAAGTGGCAACTCTCTATCATGTATAATAAATGCTCCACAATCGCTGGAAAAAATTAGGTCATGTTTTTGCAAAAACTACATTTTTTATGATAGCAGCGTACAGGATCGCATTTAGAAGATAATAACGCCACGAATAATCGGCCTCGAAGTGACCATCAAATTGACTCCATTTGTTTAATTTTACGGCTTGCGTAGCTCAAGAAATGGCGGATTATTTGATTTCTGCAAAAATGACAAGTTTTCAACGCCAAAATAAGAAAATCAGTTATATCTCACTATAGAGAAACGCTAGAAAGGTGCTTTAAAAAGCAAAAATGTAGAGCTCAACAAGATCTTTCGAATGAATATAATCATAGCTATGTAACTACTGTCTAATTGTCAAAAAGCGGCAAAAACCGCCCTGAACGGAAACGTTGAAGTTTTGAAGCGGAATTGCGCGGAGGGTGTTAGAATGCTAAAAGAACTTATTTTGGAAAGTTTCATTAGATTTCATCCTGATTTGGGCGGTCAACCAATAATATGTGCCCAAAAGGAATCACCACCTTAAGCGCAGTAAAAATGGGGTAAAAAAATTTTTTGTCTCCGATTTCGCCGAAAAGGTGGTTATAGGGGTTATTTGACCTGCTGAAGCCGAATATGAAATTCGTTTTTCGATATGACGCTGCCTTCGTTCAATATGCGCTTACAACTGTCTTAGAGCTTTTTGGAGCGATAGCCATCCATATATACTTCGAGAAATCAGTCTAGCATTTCTAAACACTGCAGGTTTAGTGACACGAGGTTTAGTGACCTAGCTTTCTGCATATCTTGGTACACTCACTGGCCTGTAATGCGCAAAGTATCAGTCGATTCTGCCACAGTAATTTGGAGTAATTGGCTCACATCTTCGAAATGGCACCAAATAACAGCGACAATATCGATGATGTAATCTAGCACTGCGAACGCAGGGATTAACGAAATCACGTCATTTTTACATAAGTTAAGACAGATACTTGGAGTATTAATTGGAGCAAAGCTGGGTTCATTTGGTAAACCACAGCTCATTAGACGTTAGTTAGCCTCCACCCGTATAGACCTACAACACCCAATTTTTTGCACTTTGATTGTATCTCACAGAAAAGTATACATTGATCTGAGGATTAATTTACACGATATCAAAGCGCTATATGTCAGAACTATTTCTGGAAAATTTGGGTACTGTACCTTGCCCATAGCGATCAGGGCTAGGCGAAGTTTGTGTACGTGCCATGTCGAGCTTTGGACCGACAACACCAAATTCTGATGGCTCCACAGGACGCTATGCTGCATGGAATTCTTTCAAACTTTAAACTATTTTACACCAAACCTAATACTATTATGTGGCAAAAGACTAGCTAGCTTTTCCAACATCAAACTTTTAGTGAAATTCGTAGCCCCCCCCCTTAATCTCTGATTTCTGAAGAATATGACTAAACTAATACTAAAATAAAATCTTTCCAGTTTGGTCAGCAAGATTAATTAATTAATATGTAGTAGTAACTAGTAGTTCAATAACTTATATATAAATAAATTTTAGGTTTTATTATACTGCCAAATTTCTTGAATATAATATTAGCAGGTTGGCAAAATACAAGTTTAAGCCTATTACTAAAGAAACTATTAAGCCCCGTTTAGCATAAGCCAAATCTGTTTTGTATAGCGAATGCTAAGTTTCAGCTAAAACGGAAAGAAACTAAAACACAAGACATCACAAACGGGTGCCTGTTAAGAAAAACAAAAGCCAAGAAAGGAAAATTTAGCTTAAACCAGTCTGTGCAGCCCGAAAGCAGTATTCACTTTCCAAGCATCAACAGCATAAAAAATCCACATTACTGTACAGCCTTCAATATTACCAATATTACCAAAAGTAAAGTATATAATGATAAGAGTATGACACTAGGAAGTTCTATGTAATCAGAGCAAAAACCGTCACGCTATCGCCTGACCCCTCTCCCACCAATTTACACCCACTCTTGCGACACTTCAGCACGTCCAGCATGTGCGGGCACGTGGTCTGAAACGAGGGTTTTTCTTTCACTTTCTTAGTATGCTTTGAGCATGCATGTGTTCACTTCGAAGCTTACACCATATCCCCAAACTGGACCCTTATTATAATTACCACGTATAAAATATTACCAACCCCATTTGAACCCAGCACCAATTCTGCGACGTGTGAGAGAGATTTGATCAAGTGGGGAAGTCGAGCTGTGGCAAACAGACGTACGCTTGACATTGTAAACTGAAAACTACAGATCTGAGTCATATCATTAACCAACGAATATAGTTATCAACTCTTTTCCTGCTTACTTTCTTTCTGAAGTTTTTTGCAGCAGAAAGATAGGTGAAAAATTACGTAATCAAGCAAAAAGCTTGAACCAGCAGGAATCTGAAATTTCACTCTCCCCCAACTTTTATTCCTCCCACACCGCACACAGAAAGCTGGTAAACAAGGTGGAATGACATCAAATGGTATGAGAAGTTGAAAAAAGTTTTCTTTGCATCAGAAATGTTATGTAACCGCCTACGCCAGGGAGTTAAGTCAGTTCGCTCTCAGCTTGAAACTTTTTTCCTTCGTCGAGGCCCCTGCCCGCTCATTTAGAAGGCTTTTCTATGGTCGAAAACAATTTTTGTTCACTTTCCATGTTTTCCAATTAACCTAAAGTGAAGCTCAAATGGGACAGTAACAGGACTTTGTGAGACATAGCAGGAAATTGAGTAGAATATGTATAAGGTCTTATGCCCTTATGTCACGTAATGAAGAAAATGTTCATAAATTTTCACAACTCTAACAGGCTTTTACTATTTCCGTAGTTTCATTTCCCATACAAATTGATAAATTGATTTCATGTATTTAGTCATAAATGAATTTTAGTCATAACGGATTCATTAATAATAATCAAAACCTTGATTTCCCTGAAAAGTTTAAAAAACTTGCTTCTTTGTTGAGATTATCCAACAATGTCCAAAAATTCAACATGAATCTGTAAACCGTTTCCGTCTACTTTCATCAGTCAGAATTTCATAAGTCAGAATTTCATTTGTCAGAATTTCATAAGTCAGAATTTCATAGTCAGAATTTCCTTAGTCAGAATTTAAATTTTGAGACAATATAAATTGAACTTTCATTTGTCAGAATTTCATTAGTCAGAAAATCGTAAGTCTGAATTAATTTTATTTTCACAGTTTCTTCAAAATTGACAATATTTGGTTGTGCAATATTGGGACCTTTCAAAGTAGAGGAGAGTTAAAATTAACTAATTCGTCTATTAACTCCAGTCGAGCTTGACTTTTACCTCTTTAAACTCTTTCATCAGAAGGATTGAGTAAAATTTACCTCGATTTGCTCCTATTAACTCTTTCGCGAACAGCTTTCTTGGTGTTAGCTGATTGGATAGACACACTCAAACATTCTAGTATATTTATAAAATCAACATCATGACCAGCCATGTTGCCAGACTTTGCGCCAGGAAAACAATTGTTCTTATAAAATTCTGACAAGCGACTTCTGGCTTACGAAATTCTGACTAATGAAATTCTGACTAATGAAAGTCTGACAAATCAAAGTTCAATTTATATTATTTCAGAAATTCTGACAAATGAAATTCTGACTTATGAAAGTCTGAAAAAATAATTTCTGACTAATGAAATTCTAACATATGAAATTCTGACTACTGAAGATAAACCATCTGATCCAGTTTTTAGTTTTCGGCAGTAAGCTTGCATCTTAATTTTAATTCAAATTACCAATTGTATGAAGCGTTACGAAAAGCTAACGGGGATTATTGGGAACCCTTGTGAATCATAAAAAATCCAAAAACAGAATTTCGGGAAATTAAAAAATTTTGTGATATTTGAACTCAATGTATTTGTGGTAAAAAACACCCATTCCAAATTTTATTTTGATGGGTCGAGTTGGAGAGCTGGTTCGTTTATTCTCAGGTACTCTTGATCTCAGCAAGAACTTTCTTATCTTATGTTTTTGTAGAATTTTTGCTTACATTTTTTCATAATTCTGTTTTAAAATACATTTTGTTGTTGCGAACTTCAAAGAAACAGTTTATAAAAAGTCTAAACAATCTTAACATGTGTTTAAGTTATGTGCTACCACGTATGTAACGTGATCTGAAGTATAGCTTATTGCACTACAGGAATTGCAAAATGCAAGGTTCTACAAAAGTGGCGCGCTGGGTAGTGCATAAATTATACTAAATTTGTAAATCGCGTACCGTCAGCAGCACTTTTCAGCCATAATTTAAACAAGTTTCGTTGGAACAAACTTAATTTTATCTCCAAACAAAAACAACAACAACAACAACAACAACAACAACAACAACAATAGCAACAATAGAAATTCTCTTACCCATGCAAGATGTTAGCAGCCACCTCCACCCTACACAGTGTATTGAACCATTGAAGTGAATACCAGTTGCTTACTTAGGGTATAACCAATTCTACTACTGGAGGAAAACTACAGGAGAACACTGAAGCTGGGTATATAACAATGTGTAGTCATATAGTCAGTGAAGCTATATACCAAATTCCACATAAATAAACGTGCTTATCCGCGCTGATTAACCAGTTATGTATATATATATACCAAACAGTGATGAAATGCATAAGGCTAAGCTAGTATAAATCACATTCAAAAACCTATGGTTGCTTTTCCAGCAGCTATAAATTTGGCCAAAGAATTCTATGAAAATAAAAGATTAATTGGTTTAATGGCTCTGCGTCCTAAATAAAAGAAGGAAGAAAAAGGTTTAGCTGAGAAATATAAACAAAAACCGTTAGAAAAAAGGATGAAACAAAACATTAAAGCAAAAGCAAAATTGGCAAAAACAATCCATTCAGAGTCTTTTTGAGGTAGTAATTTTTGAAAATCTTAAGAGATGTCTATGCAAATTAGGTAGATAAACTGCGTGGGGTGGAAAGAGTTTTCGAGATTACTACAGCTTGCATTAGCTACTGTCATAAGTAATTTCCAAGGAATTTGTGAAATCTTTAAAAATTTCAGAATATATGATTATCTGTCTGCTGGAAACATAAACATATACACATTTCATTAAGAGTGAATTCTTCTTATAATTATTATTCTAATTCTTCAAGAAGAATAAGCCACTAGAGGACTACTCTTCAGTGCATTACGTTACGCTGATCCGACCACACTGCGCGACTGTTCTCCGGTTTGGGGGGAGGGAGGGGGAGCTAACAACAAATCAGATTGCAAAGACCCCGTTTGGTGGGCAGTTTCGACTTATGCTGACTTCGGCACAAAAGACATCCCTGCTTGGGGAGAAGTCGACAACAGCCAATCGGATTCGGCCAATCTTAGCCTGTCTTGGCGCCCCCGGGGCCTCGCTCCAAACGGGTAGCTCTTTTGCCTACCCCGGCCCACCAAACGAGGGCGCCTTTTGGTTACCCCCCAACCAAACGAGGACCTCTTTTGGCTACCGCCCCTCCCCCTCAAACGGAGAGAGGAGGGGGTATGCTTGTCGACGCGGGGACTGGGGAGTTAATCTGTAAACTGTGTTAATCCAGTCTTAGTGAGGTTTTTCAAATTTGGACAGCAATATATAGTAAAGAAAAAGAAGAAGGCTGACAAAATAAATGGTCTCAGGTAGGAATAGTAACAGGGTGCGCCGCGATAACCAACTGTGAAAGTAATTACACTGATTCGAATAGGTAGTTCAGTCTACTTTATCTTCGTTTTCTCTTGACAACGGAATGTTTTCAGTTGAACATCAAAACTGTTGCGGAGAATCTCGTAGAACAGGCATTTAAAATTCAAGATGGTAGCTTTGCAGCATTTGGATGGCAGCCAAAGTAACGTTTCCTAGTCTCCAGATTTGAGGGTATAAAAACCCATACATGAGTGGCGCTTTTGCCATTAAATCATATTATACAAAGCTAGAAAGTATCCATGAGTGATTTTCCTCAACGAAGTTGAGGAATATGGCCTGCTAATTCATTACACGTTTTTGAATCTGTTAAATCGGCCTGCTACAACAATATTTCATATATCGTAAATACACCTGTGCTGCAATCTGATTGTGAAATAGTAGTAACTTAGTGATCATACTTGAAAGGAAATGTATAGGATACAAAACGGAAAAAACAAGAATGTCACAACTAGAGTTGTGCCCGGGCCTTGAATCGGGCCTCCGGCCCCGGGCCGGGCCTGCACTGGGCCGGCCCGGGCCCGGTTGTTGGAGCGGCAGGCCCGGCCCGGGACCGGGCCCGGTCTGCAGCGAAGGCCCGCCCCGAGCCGGGCCTACCGGGCCTGCCGAGCCTTGGAGGCCCGGCTAGGCCTGGTGAGGCCCGGTCAAATTTTTGCTATACATATTTCTAACTTTTCCCATAATTTCTTCACCAGAAAGTCCAATTTAAGCTTCCACGAGTTGTCTAAGGTGTGATAAACAGCACTAACTATTGTTTGGCACTGTTTTTTGTATGCCGGGCCTACACCGGGCCGCCGGGCTCGCCGGGCCTTGAATCGGGCCTCCGGGCCCGGCCCGGTCGGTTCAGCAGTCCCGGGCCCGGGCCCGGCCCGGAAAATTTCTTAACGGCACAACTCTAGTCACAACAGCACCTCCGATCCGAAAGATTCCAGCCTGAAGTATAGATCGAACCCACGACCTTTCCCTATCTATTCCAACGCTCTAAATTTCACTGATCTTTGTTGAACCCACTTTGGATTGAGTACCCCCAATGGAATTAACTTTGATTATGGAGGGCAAATTAAGCAACCTACACAAATAAATGCACAAGTTGGGTAGGAGTGCTCAGTGTTTCTAAGTTAGAAAATGCATCAAAAAGTTGCCGACATCAAAATTGTGAAGAGGCAGTACATACATATATATATATATATATATATATATGTGTGTGTGTGTGTGTGTGTGTGTGTGTGTGTGTGTATATAATTTATTTATATTCATAATATATGCACTCCAGAGGAACACAGTGAGACATTTCAGAGGTTTTGGTGTGCAGATCTAGCTGAACTCCATGACGACAGAGAGCTTGCTCAAGAGGTCGAAAGATCAGAGTCAGACCTAGACTAATTTGAAATTATTGGAGATTCAATTTTGGAAAAAATAAAACCTATCCAGCATTGCACAAAGTGAAAATTATTAGTTTCTGTTAATGCCAAATTTATATATATTAATTAATCAAGGCCTTGAAATTTTGCAGTCAAGAAGCTTACGTTGGACGGACACAGAATTATGATCTGCTTTCTTTTTCTGTGAGCTCTCAAAAAAGCTCTCAAAAATATTTTCAGTCTTGTCTCTAGAGTAAGACTGATGCAAAAGTTTGACCAAAACTGTGCCATTGGTCCTTTCTTCCTCACTGGAGTTTTGCTCTCTGCACCAGTAGTTAACCAACTTTTCAACTTATATTTTTAAGTACCGTAGTTGATTTGTTGTATTGCTTGGCTGAATAAATTCAGTAAAATGAAATATATATATATATATATATATATATATATATATATATATATATATATATATATATATATATATATATATATATATACAGTACAAGCGAATTACAGCACTTTATATAGGTTTAACTAATTAATATAAGGTGAACAATTGTTGTTTAGTAACTGAGAGAGAATTGGAGAAGTGAACAAGAAAAGAATTGACGCTAGAGAAATGTCCTGCAGTCACTATTATATAGTTTTGTATTTGTCATGTGAATTCTAAATTTAACTAATTACTTGACTTGTTGACCAGATCTACAGACAATTATTATTGGAGAGGGAGCAAAACAAGACGGAAAGAAATTCTCAGATAGAAAAAGGATTTTGAATTGGAAAGTAATTGATCATAGCAAGATGGAAGTTTGAGCTTAGAAAGGAAGTTTAACAAAAAGCAAAGATATTGAGAAGAAAGAGGATGTTCCTAATTCCTTTAGCCTAAGCCGGGAAGCACTAGTCATTAATATTTGCGATAACAGCTATTTTTAGCGTATGAGCTAATAACTATTTTTTAGAGCACAGCTTGACCGCTGCTGGTAGCGATTTATTAAATCTAGGCAAAACAAATCGTAGGCACAACAGGTCATTTTGCAGGGTATCCAATCCAAGCCAAACAAATTACCGAACGGAAAACATTCGCAATTGCCAACCCCAAAAAATTTCTCTACTATTGTCACAGGTCGCTAAGTTTCAGAAAGGTCCATTTATCTTATGTTATCAACAATTATCTTCAACACGTCTTACAAAATTTTCCAGTTTCTCAAAAGCATCTGCTTTGCTATGCGCACACCTCAGAAATTGGGAGGCTACGGTAAAATGCATCCACTTCGGTATGCGCACACCTTACAAATGAAAGAACAAACGAAACTAAGATTGTCACTACAGCACCTCCGACCCGAAAAATTCGGGCCTGAGGTGGGGATCGAACCCACAACCTTTGGCGATCTAGGCCAACGCTCTACCTATTGAGCCACCCAGGCACAATCGAACCAAGCTTAAGTTTGAATTCGTTACAAACTGTAGTGACATTTTAGAAGACGCTTTCGCGCCAGCCCACACAGTCTGGGGAGCAAACCTCGACCGTTTCAAACCGTATTGGGCAAGACAAATGAAAGAACAAACAAAATTAAGATTGTCACTACAGTACCTCTGACCCGAAAAATTCGGGCCTGAGGTGGGGATCGAACCCACAACCTTTGGCGATCTAGGCCAACGCTCTACCGATTGAGCCACCCAGGCACAATCGAACCAAGCTTAAGTTTGAATTTGTTTCTCAAAAGCATCTGCTTTGGTATGCGCACACCTCAGAAATTGGGAGGCTACGGTAAAATGCATCCACTTCGGTATGCGCACACCTTACAAAATTACAATTATTACAAAACCATCTACTTTGGTATATATTCGCACACCTTACAACAGTTCTATATTATTTCCTATTATTTTCTGCCCAGTTTTCAATAATTTCTTGTTTATTGGGTGCGTTCATAACAAGTTACCAAACAAATTTGACCTGACGGAAGGAGTTCTGTTTGCAAAAAGTGTAAACCAGAAATAATGCATCCTTGATGGATAGCTTGATGTTAGATTTATCATCAATACCAGGAAGTTTATTTTCTACACACATTTTGTGTCAGTAATTATGTAAATATTTTTGTCAACAAGTTGTTATATGTAGCTGTTTGGTTAGAGCTTGGCGCCTCATGGATTTGTTATTGACCTTTATCCCTTTATTAGTGTTTGCTAAATTGGCCCATGACACTTTTAAAAGACGAATAAATATTATACAAACTATAGTTAGTACAGTGTAGTAGACTGACATGATAAATGAGCTGAGGATTTCGATTTCAGTACCTTGGGTCGGTCAACTTCAAATCTCCAGGAAAATTTTCATTTTCAAAAACATCATTTAAAAAATATTTTGCTTTGTAAACAGCTACGAAGTACGAACCCAATATACAGAAGGTATATAATCGAAAACGTACTTAAATAATAGGAAATATACATACAGTAGAGAACTGTTTTGTAAGGTGTGCGCATACCAAAGTATATGCATTTTACCGTATGCCTCCCAATTTCTGAGGTGTGCGCATACCAAAGTAGATGCTTTCGAGAAACGCCTACCAAACAATTATTGGTACAATAATTGGAAATATCATTAAAATTAAGACAATTTATTCCTTGTTATTGTACTGAAAAAGTTAATAAATGTGTAAAGTTTTGGCCCCAGAGACTGGATATTTGGCAGCCAAAGACCTTACTGGGGTGCTGTGCGCTTGAGGCTGGATACGCAACCTAGATTTGGAGATAGTTCCATCCAAGCCGACCTCGACAAGCCTCGCCAATTAGAACACACCAAATAATTCCTGAAACTTAAACTCAACCCCAAACTACGGCCAGATTCTAACCCCAAATATTCCTAAGGAGCGCCTACCTACCGAACTAATAATCTAAAACCTAGCTAAATCACAATAGGCCAAGTGGCCGTATTACAAAATTTAATATAAAGATAGAGGGGGGTATGTAATTGACAATGAAGTTGGACGCACTGCTGCGCTATGCTCGGACGGGCAAACGGCGCACATACATACAGGAATTTCCAATGGCAGTGAATCACAGAAATAGAAGAAATCAGACCATAAAATAAATTACCAATATAGAAATACTTTGAAGCCACGACCAATATTGGAAATCCCCGTCTGACCTATCACCAGATCAGAGGCCTTGTACTTTTCTACCCCGAATTTCCAAGGCACTCAGGAGCCCCAAAAATCCAGTAAAGAAAACGGAAAATAGCATATAATTTAAGGCCAGAGAAAACTCAAATAACCGACCGTCTGGAGCAAGCGCAAAACTAAGACTGATTGAAAGAACACTGGAGGCAGCCATAGTGATTACGAAATCACGTGACATGCCTCAAGCCAATAGAATTTTGACTAGTTTTTGTGAGAGAATTTTGGGCGTAACTGGGGAAATGCATGATCTATCTTTGCACAATTACTAACAATTACAATATTTCAGATTCAAATTATTTCTATATTGGTAATTTATTTTGTGGTCTGATTTCTTCTATTTCTGTGATTCACTGCCATTGGAAATTCCTGTATGTATGTGCGCCGTTTGCCCGTCCGAGCATAGCGCAGCAGTGCGTCCAACTTCATTGTCGAATTACATACTCCCCTCTATCTTTATATTAAAATTTGGAAACGGGCATGGGCATTGGGGATTAGGAGGGTTTAGGATATAGGTCGGGGGGGGCCCTCCTTAATACGGAGGGGGGGATTGGAATATTTGGGGTTAGAATCTGGCCGTAGTTTGGGGTTGAGTTTAAGTTTCAGGAATTATTTGGTGTGTTCTAATTGGCGAGGCTTGTCGAGGTCGGCTTGGATGGAACTATCTCCAAGTCTAGGAAGCGTATCCAGCCTCAAGCGCACAGCACCCCAGTAAGGTCTTTGGCTGCCAAATATCCAGTCTCTGGGGCCAAAACTTTACACATTTATTAACTTTTTCAGTACAATAACAAGGAATAAATTGTCTTAATTTTAATGATATTTCCAATTATTGTACCAATAATTGTTTGGTAGGCGTTTCTCGAAAGCATCTACTTTGGTATGCGCACACCTCAGAAATTGGGAGGCATACGGTAAAATGCATATACTTTGGTATGCGCACACCTTACAAAATTACAATTTTTTCAAAACCATCTAATTTGGGATGCGCACACCTTACAAAACAGTTCTCTACTGTATGTATATTTCCTATTATTTAAGTACGTTTTCGATTATATACCTTCTGTATATTGGGTTCGTACTTCGTAGCTGTTTACAAAGCAAAATATTTTTTTAAATGATGTTTTTGAAAATGAAAATTTTCCTGGAGATTTGAAGTTGACCGACCCAAGGTACTGAAATCGAAATCCTCAGCTCATTTATCATGTCAGTCTACTACACTGTACTAACTATAGTTTGTATAATATTTATTCGTCTTTTAAAAGTGTCATGGGCCAATTTAGCAAACACTAATAAAGGGATAAAGGTCAATAACAAATCCATGAGGCGCCAAGCTCTAACCAAACAGCTACATATAACAACTTGTTGACAAAAATATTTACATAATTACTGACACAAAATGTGTGTAGAAAATAAACTTCCTGGTATTGATGATAAATCTAACATCAAGCTATCCATCAAGGATGCATTATTTCTGGTTTACACTTTTTGCAAACAGAACTCCTTCCGTCAGGTCAAATTTGCTTGGTAACTTGTTATGAACGCACCCAATAAACAAGAAATTATTGAAAACTGGGCAGAAAATAATAGGAAATAATATAGAACTGTTGTAAGGTGTGCGAATATATACCAAAGTAGATGGTTTTGTAATAATTGTAATTTTGTAAGGTGTGCGCATACCGAAGTGGATGCATTTTACCGTAGCCTCCCAATTTCTGAGGTGTGCGCATACCAAAGCAGATGCTTTTGAGAAACAAATTCAAACTTAAGCTTGGTTCGATTGTGCCTGGGTGGCTCAATCGGTAGAGCGTTGGCCTAGATCGCCAAAGGTTGTGGGTTCGATCCCCACCTCAGGCCCGAATTTTTCGATTCAGAGGTACTGTAGTGACAATCTTAATTTTGTTTGTTCTTTCATTTGTCTTGCCCAATACGGTTTGAAACGGTCGAGGTTTGCTCCCCAGACTGTGTGGGCTGGCGCGAAAGCGTCTTCTAAAATGTCACTACAGTTTGTAACGAATTCAAACTTAAGCTTGGTTCGATTGTGCCTGGGTGGCTCAATAGGTAGAGCGTTGGCCTAGATCGCCAAAGGTTGTGGGTTCGATCCCCACCTCAGGCCCGAATTTTTCGATTCAGAGGTACTGTAGTGACAATCTTAATTTTGTTTGTTCTTTCATTTGTCTTGCCCAATACGGTTTGAAACGGTCGAGGTTTGCTCCCCAGACTGTGTGGGCTGGCGCGAAAGCGTCTTCTAAAATGTCACTACAGTTTGTAACGAATTCAAACTTAAGCTTGGTTCGATTGTGCCTGGGTGGCTCAATAGGTAGAGCGTTGGCCTAGATCGCCAAAGGTTGTGGGTTCGATCCCCACCTCAGGCCCGAATTTTTCGGGTCGGAGGTGCTGTAGTGACAATCTTAGTTTCGTTTGTTCTTTCATTTGTAAGGTGTGCGCATACCGAAGTGGATGCATTTTACCGTAGCCTCCCAATTTCTGAGGTGTGCGCATAGCAAAGCAGATGCTTTTGAGAAACTGGAAAATTTTGTAAGACGTGTTGAAGATAATTGTTGATAACATAAGATAAATGGACCTTTCTGAAACTTAGCGACCTGTGACAATAGTAGAGAAATTTTTTGGGGTTGGCAATTGCGAATGTTTTGCGTTCGGTAATTTGTTTGGCTTGGATTGGATACCCTGCAAAATGACCTGTTGTGCCTACGATTTGTTTTGCCTAGATTTAATAAATCGCTACCAGCAGCGGTCAAGCTGTGCTCTAAAAAATAGTTATTAGCTCATACGCTAAAAATAGCTGTTATCGCAAATATTAATGACTAGTGCTTCCCGGCTTAGGCTAAAGGAATTAGGAACATCCTCTTTCTTCTCAATATCTTTGCTTTTTGTTAAACTTCCTTTCTAAGCTCAAACTTTCATCTTGCTATGATCAATTACTTTCCAATTCAAAATCCTTTTTCTATCTGAGAATTTCTTTCCGTCTTGTTTTGCTCCCTCTCCAATAATAATTGTCTGTAGATCTGGTCAACAAGTCAAGTAATTAGTTAAATTTGGAGTTCACATGACAAATACAAAACTATAATAGTGACTGCAGGACATTTATTTAGCGTCAGTTCTTTCCTTGTTCACTTCTCCAATTCTCTCTCAGTTACTAAACAACAGTTGTTCACCTTATATTAATTAATTAAACCTATATAAAGTGCTGTAATTCGCTTGTACTGTATATATTTCATTTTACTGAATTTATTCAGCCAAGCAATACAATTGACTACGGTACTTAAAAATATAAGTTGAAAAGTTGGTTAACTACTGGTGCAGAGAGCAAAACTCCAGTGAGGAAGAAAGGACCAATGGCACAGTTTTGGTCAAACTTTTGCATCAGTCTTACTCTGGAGAGACAAAATGACTGAAAATATTTTTGAGAGCTTTTTAAAACGAAAGCAGATCATAATTCTGTGTCCGTCCAACGTAAGCTTCTTGACTGCAAAATTTCAAGGCCTTGATTAATTAATATATATAAATTTGGCATTAACAGAAACTAATAATTTTCATTTTGTGCAATGCTGGATAGGTTTTATTTTTTCCAAAATTGAATCTCCAATAAATTCAAATTAGTCTAGGTCTGACTCTGATCTTTCGGTCTCTTGAGCAAGCTCTCTGTCGTCATGGAGTTCAGCTAGATCTGCATATCAAAACCTCTGAAATGTCTCACTGTTTTCCTCTGGAGTGCATATATTATGAATATAAATAAATTATATATATATATACACACACACACACACACACACACACACACACACACACACACATATATATATATATATATATATATATATATATATATGTATGTACTGCCTCTTCACAATTTTGATGTCGGCAACTTTTTGATGCATTTTCTAACTTAGAAACACTGAGCACTCCTACCCAACTTGTGCATTTATTTGTGTAGGTTGCTTAATTTGCCCTCCATAATCAAAGTTAATTCCATTGGGGTACTCAATCCAAAGTGGGTTCAACAAGGATCAGTGAAATTTAGAGCGATAGGGAAAGGTTGTGGGTTCGATCTATACTTCAGGCAGGAATCTTTCGGATCGGAGGTGCTGTTGTGACTAGAGTTGTGCCGTTAAGAAATTTTCCGGGCCGGGCCCGGGCCCGGGACTGCTGAACCGACCGGGCCGGGCCCGGAGGCCCGATTCAAGGCCCGGTAGGCCCGGCGAGCCCGGCGGCCCGGTGTAGGCCCGGCATACAAAAAACAGTGCCAAACAATAGTTAGTGCTGTTTATCACACCTTAGACAACTCGTGGAAGCTTAAATTGGACTTTCTGGTGAAGAAATTGTGGGAAAAGTTAGAAATATGTATAGCAAAAATTTGACCGGGCCTCACCAGGCCTAGCCGGGCCTCCAAGGCTCGGCAGGCCCGGTAGGCCCGGCTCGGGGCGGGCCTTCGCTGCAGACCGGGCCCGGTCCCGGGCCGGGCCTGCCGCTCCAACAACCGGGCCCGGGCCGGCCCAGTGCAGGCCAGGCCCGGGGCCGGAGGCCCGATTCAAGGCCCGGGCACAACTCTAGTTGTGACATTCTTGTGTACAGTAGGGCGGTGATGCCCTACTGTCATATTTTATTA